>CAUYQG010266834.1:0-23668 GCA_963574415.1 Tarsius wallacei
TTTTTTTTTTTGAGTTGGGGTCTCACTCTGTTGCCAGGCTAGAGGAACATTTAAGCCCAGGAGTTTGAAGCCAGCCTGGGCAACATAATAAGACCTGATCTTTATTAAAAAAAAATTTTGTTTAAATTAGGTGTAATGGCACATGCCTGTAGTTGCAGCAACTCAGAAGGCTCATGCAGGAGGACTGCTTGAGTCTATAAGGTCAAGGCTGCAGCGAGCCATGATTGTACCACTGCCCTCTAGCCAGGCAACAGAGTGAGACCCCAACTCAAAAAAAAAAAAAGAAAAGAAAAAAGCTTAAAATCCTATGCCTTGAGAATGAACAGTCACAAGGCACAAAAGTGGCCAGCAAAATTAATAAAATTTGGTGTATTTTACATTGATATAGCATGGTTCTGTTTTTCAAAATCTTTTCACTTGCAGATATTTTATTTCATTTCAGTTATAAACTTAAGAAGTAGACAGGGCAACTATTTGTGTTCCCATTTGAAGATTGTAAAAATGAACCTACTTGAATGGACTTAGAGTCTATAATACTGAGTGATCTATCACAGAAACAAAGAACTGACTATCACATGTTCTCACTCATAAGCGGACCTTGAACAACTATCATAATACTATAAGAAAAGGATTGACAGTAGTGGGAAACTGCGGGGGAAGGGGGGCGGTACTGGCAGTAGTGGGGAGAGAGGGGGCACACCTCATCAACAAGGGTACCTGCATGATGAACATTTGTATACCTAGCCCTAAATTGTACCCCACATCTTTAAAATAAAAAAAAATTTTTAAAATGAACCTGAGAGTTCTCATCCTTCCCAAGACAGTGAAAGGAAAAAAAGATTGTGAACAAGAACTGGTGTTTTAGATTTTTAGTTCAGAGTTATTTTTTGCTGCAGTGATAAGTAAAGCTTAGTTTGAAGAGGCCCCAAGGACAAAACTGCCTGAGAAGGAGCAGAAACATTTAGTTGGGGATACCTGAGATACTTGGGGTTCCTAGTTCCCACGTGCTGAATGCTTCTGGATCTGCAGGTCTATTTAAAGTTTGCTTAGGACTTGCAGCCCAGCACGGGCTGCAAGTTCTAGGCAACTGATTACTCCATGGTGAGGATAAGACTCTCTTTCCAAAAATGTTTTCCCTGCTGCCTTCCCTGGGTTTCCAAATTCCCGCCTTTGCTTCTGGACATATGGGTAACTACACTGGGAGAACATTTCATAAGGTAGTCAATCAATCAGCAAAAACGAGTTTCACAAATTAACCTTTTGGTACTAATTATGCACTGGCAAGATCCTAAAGGAGTGAGGCACAAGTGAGTGGTTTTTGGTTTTGTTACGGAAACTACTGATAAACTTTTTTTTTTCCCTCAGAAGCGGGGTCTCACTATGTTGCCCAAGCTGGAGTGGGGAGGCTACTCACAGGTGTGATCATAGCTCATTACAGTCTGGAAGCCCTGACCTCAAATAAGTTTTTAAAAAAGTTTTTAATTAAAAAAAAACAACAGTTTTCTAGTGTGGCAATTTCTAAAAGATCTAAAAATCGACCTTCCATATGACCCAGCAGTCCCCCTTCTGGTAATATATCCAGAGGAACTCAAATCACTCTATAAAAAAGATACCCGCACATGCATGTTTATTGCAGCATTATTCACAATAGCAAAGACATGGAACCAACCATGCTGCCCATCGAAAGTGGACTGGATAAAGAAAATATACATATACATGATGGGATATTATGCAACCATAATGAAAAACAAAATTATGGATTTCACAGCAACTTGGATGGATTTAGAGTCTATCATATTCAGTAATCTATCACAGACCTTGAACATTTATCATAATACTATAAGAAAGGGATTGGCAGTAGTGGGACACTGCCAGAGGAGGAGGGGACACATAACATCAATAAGGATACCCAACTTTAAACCAAGTGAAGTGGGGACCAAGGGGAGGCCCAAACTTTAGCTGTACAATGACCACTTATGTGCCTAATTGTACCCCACATCTTTAAAAAATAAATAAAAATAACAGTTTTCTGATTATAAGAACAAGAACTACCTACTCTAGAAAACCTGTACAATTCAAAATAAATCTAAAAAAGAAAATAAAAACCACTGTAAAAACATTTCTCAGAGAGAAAAATTGTTGTTTTGCCACATTTCTTTCTAATTGTTGTTCTACATCCACTATTTATTACTCAATTAGTATCAATCTGTATGTGAACATTTTCATATGTTGGTAAATATATATACATATCAATATTGTCAATGGTTCCTAGTGTCCCATTCTGTGGTTGTTACAGATGTCATGAGATACTGGAGTTGGCAAGACCCTGTGGCGGGAAGGGAGGCCCAGAGAAGGCCTCTTCGAGGGACAAGGCTCTGACAGAGAGCCCTGGCAGGAGGATGGAGGATAAGCAGTCACACCAGCATTTTACTTGAGGAGCTCTCTGTGCAGATGGAGTGGAGGGGTTTTCTCTAAGGCCAGGGCAGGGTCAGTGGTCAGGCAGCCTCTGTGTGCTGGAAGGAACTTGGGCAAAACTTGGGAGAGTTTCACCTGCTTCAGGCACTAACCAAAGGGTTGGGACAAAGGGCCATGATTCCCACCATCAGACTCACTTCTCAGCTATGAAGACATTGGGCCAGACCTCATCCACTTCATTCCATGGGGTCTCTTGGCGGTCCTGCACCAGCGCCCGCTGTAGGTCCAGGACGCAGGGGGTGTTGTACAAGCTGGTGTCATCCATCTTCTCTCTGACTCGGTTGTACAGGTCTTCCACCAGCAGCTGCTCGGCAGACTCCAGCATGCCTGGACACTCTGTGTCAGCTCTGACCCCCCGTGGCTTGAGTTCTAGAGAGGACAGGCCACATTCTCATCAGAGTAGGAAATACCATGACCCTCCCTGTCTCTTGGGAGAAACTGCTCTTGGCCAGTTTGCTGCCAGGCCTTGGCAGGGACTGAATGCCAGCAGGATCTGCCAGGAAGAACTTGATGGGGCCTGAGGGACCTGCTGCATTGGCCTGGACACTATAGTGAGGGTCAGCAGCAGGACTGTATAGGTATGAGTGGGTGAAGGGGAATCCATTTCCCTTGCTCCTTCCCATGTTTCTCTGAAGCTGGCTGATGCTCTTTATTTATTTTGAGTTGGGTCTCACTCTGTCAACCCAGACTGAAATACAGTGGCACAATCACATCTCACAGCAGCTTCGACCTCCTAGGCTCAGGCTTAGGATCAGCCTCCCAAGTAGCTGGGATTATAGGTATGTGCCACCACTCCCAGCTAATTTATTATTATTATTATTTGTAGCAACAAGGTCTCACTATGTTGTCTAGGCTGGTCTCAAACTCCTGGCCTCAAGTGATCCTCCTACCTCGGCCTCCCAAAGTACTGGGATTACAGGTGTGAGCTACTGTGCCTGGCCATGATGATTCTTTAGATTGAGGTCCTTAAGCACTAGGTGTATGTCTGCTTCATGCTTATAATTCCCATAGAGTCCATCTAAAGTGGATGCTAGAAGTATTTACCAAATGCGGAAGTAGTGTTTACTCCTAAAATAAATTACTCTGTTAGCTTGAGTCCTTTATACATGAAATGCAAACACCCTAGGAAAAGTAAAACTTTCAGCAGTCATTCAATATGACCTCCTCATACACATTTAACCTATTTTATTTCATTTATTGTCTGCTCCCACACACAAGCATGTAAGCACCTGTGACTCTCAGCCTCCCAGACCTCAGACTGGTGGCAAAGGGCTGTCATGAGCTCTCATGTTCCAGTTTCAACGCAGGACTCAGGGCCTTCCTGACAAGGGGTCAGAAAAGCTCCAATTCTAAATGAACTCAGATCCCAATTCATCCACATCCAGGGTAAACCTTTATCTTCTTCTGATAATATATTTGCTCACAATTTATCAAAATTTGGGAAACATAATATGCTTTCCTTTTCTAAGAAGGTAGATAAGAAAAGAGCGAGCAAAATCTTTTCTCTTATTTGGTAGCCAAAAATACTGAACAGAGAGAAAGTGTGTATGGGGAGGGGGCCCGAAAAGTGTGTCCCCTGTGTTGGCCACAGTCTCTTGCAGGCACTGTCTCCTTCCCTTATGGGCAGTCCCGGGGCAGAGGGCTGTAGGGAGAGACCAGCGCACATGGGAGGAACCTCATAACAGTCTGTAAGCCGGGCTTGCTGCTCAGGGACTGCGAAGCCTGGAGTCCTAGTGTCTGCCTGGGGCCCAGGATTCCATTTCCCTTCTCTCTTTCCTGTAAACCCCCTGATGGGCCCCTACTTCCCTGCATCAGGTCTCAGCTCTAAACGTTCTCTGATCTCCGTTTCAAAAGCAGAAAGAAGAAAACCCCTGCAATCCCAGAATTCTATTTTGTTTAAAAATAGATGAAGTGTTCCTATTTTCTCCACCACCCAGTTTTCTCTGCTGGCTCTCCTGGGGTCTTACAGAGAAAATGTAAAAGCCCCTCTCCTTCCTTGCTCTACTTAGATGTCTTTGCTGTACTACATGTCAAAAATAGAACTCCCAAAGCCTCATTAAAATATACAATATTGTTCTCGGCTGTTTATGGAGCAGGTTGTTGTTGAGATTTCTTCTCTTTTCAGTTTAAAAACGCATGTCCCAGACTGTCCCCCACTGGCAACTCCCACTTTCTGAGGTCTCTGGTTCACACCTCAGTCCCTTTGGAGTTCGCCCTCTTCCCTGCATCAATTCTGCCTCTTTATTTCTATCACCTGACACTTCTCCGGAAGAAAGCAAAGCCCACACCTTTCTCCCCTGCACTCTCTCAGAAGTATGGCCTGGGTAGACTTTCATGAAAACGGAGGGTTCTTCAACAGACATTTTTACCCCTGTAATCTCTAGTGAGCAAGGTGATGTTTTGAAATATCACCTGGTACGTTTTCCTTTCTCTCTAATGTATTGTTTTTTTTTTTTCTCTCCCCACAGCCCTTCATCCACTAAAGCTAATGAAATGGAGGCTTAATGCCCCCAGAGAAGGGGAGAATAGAGAAGACCCAGGATTAAAAAAAGGCATTGCGCATCTTTTGGTTTCAGACTAGACTTTGAATGTCTGTAGCATTCTATAGACTTGAAAGTGGAGCTTTCAAAGAGAAAAAATGTTTTTTCACAATTCCTAAAGCTGGACTTTTACTTATCAAGAACCAAAGCCTGGAGAGTGGCTCATAGAATGAAGCACAAAGCAGAGATGAGGCAGAATGGAAGGTTAGGGAAATTTCCAACTACAAAGGAGGAAGAAAGGACCTTCCATAGTTGGGGTGGTGTTGGGAGCACTTCAGAGGGAATTGAACTAGGGTGAAGACATTACCTGGGTTGGGGACCTTGTCCTGGCTTGTAGTACGATAATAGAGAACCCTGGTAGGGTATGGAAAAAAAAAAAAAAAGCAGAGGGGTCTTTGAGAAGATGGAGACTCACAGAGGAGGCAGATTGAATTTCTGGTTCTTTGTGAGATGTGCAAGAGATCCAAATGTCCTCCAGAGAGGCTGGTGGGGACCCAAATGGGCCAGGGGACTGAGAAAGGTCAAGAGTTCGCGAAAAGGAGTAGTATGTGTTGTGCTCAAGCCTAAAGGCCAGGGAAGGGATGGTGGTCTCCAGTGGTGCATGTCAGGTCATGCACCAAAGGCCAGCTGGACCCTGTTTCATTAGCAGTGTTGCCTTACCCCACCCCACCCCACCCCACCCCATTCCACCAGAAGTATAAGAGGCCATCCAGAAAGAAGGGAAAAGAAAAGGGAAGAAAGAAATTGCAAAAGATTATTTGCTCAAAATTGACTAGGGAAAGAATCCATCCAACCAGGATAAGTATCCTTAAATAAAATTTAGTATGTCATCTCCAAAATTTACTAGGTAAATATTAACATTGCTGCCTGTCCTGCCTTTCCCTCCCTCCTCTCCATACATATTTCAGTTTGTAGACCATCTAGATAGTTGAAAGTGCAGATCTAGACATTCCTTTGAAGATAAATCTCTGGATGCTCCTAGCCATTTCTTGGGCTCTCAGGTCTATTCCTCTACCATAAGCTTCTGAGGTGACCAGAAACTGAACAGGTTACCCTAGGGGCAGATTGACACTGACTCCCTGGCTGTCAACTAGACAACTATTTGGTGCACAATAATGTCCACCTCTGGCCTTTCAAAGTTAAGGAGGTGGGGTTGGCAGAACTGCCTTCTTCAGAACTGCTCCTCTCAGTATGACTGGCAGCACCTGAGAAGTACATGACATCTTCCAATGGTCCCTTCCAAGGGCCTCCAGATGACCCCTGGACTCTCCCACCAGCTTCAGATTGCAGTACCTTCATTGATGATCTGCTTGGCGGCCACAGCTGAAGAGAGGTGGATGGGCTCCATAAAGATGCTTTCTGTTTCTGCGTCTGAGACCATCGAGTACCTGAGAGAAGAGGAGATTTGTGTGAGATAATCCTGCAGCATCTAAACGGAAGGCAGTCTTTCAGACAAGAAACCTGGATCTGATTTTAGCCCCAAGTAGGAAACAACAAGCGAGTTTAGGGAGCTTGAGAATGCAGAATGCTGGGTCACGTTCCTATTTATTTTCAGACCAGAGTTGGTGCCTACAGCATGTGGACTGATGTTGAATGATGTGGTGGTCTCTGTGTGCAGGGAAGCACATGTCTGTGGTTGGGGGAACCCACTCTGAAGTAGCTTTGCTTTTTTGGATGTCCTGCTGCTTATTTTTTTCCTCTTGTCCCCTGTTCCTGTGCTGTCAACTCTACAGGCTGCGCCTAACTGTGCCTCTGCCAGGCTTCTGCTGGATTGCTGGGCTGTGGAGGCTATCACCTTTCCTTCTGTTTCTTCTGTTCTCTACTCCTTCTTCTGGCTTGTAAGGGAAAGGGCCAATGATGAAGGACATTTGCACAGCACCAAATGAAAGCCTCAAACACACAGGTCCTGATACTGAGCACAAGAAATCAAGAGGCAGGCTGAGCCCTAAGATGCAAAAAAGTAGCTTGGGTAATGCCAAGGCAATTTCCCAAGAAGAATTCAGTGGAAGTGTCAAAAGGGACTCTTGAGGAACATGGAGAGCCCAGAACAGAGACAAGGGCTTGAAGCATACTATAGGGTGAGTGTGGAACTACACCATGGTTCACTAGCAAACACCTCCCTAGCCAGTTCTCCCACTTTCCAAGTGCTGTGGTGAACTCTGGGTCCTTCTTTTTCTTTAGCTCCAGAGGGGTTAAAAAAGTGGAGGGATTTGATGGATACCATTGTGCAGACATATGAATTTAATCCTGACAACCCCTCCCCCCCACCACACAAAGTGGGTATTATTATTATTCCCGCTTTACAGATGAGAAAACTATGGACTAAGGTGACCAGAAAGGTTAAGAAAATTGCCCCAGGCAGTAAGTAAACGGCAGGGCAGAATGCAAATTAGGGCAGTCCTGCTCTGAGTTCAGTGTTCCCTCTACAACACACCGATACTGTTTAGATTTGTACAGAGAAGTGAGTGCATTGGTGGAAGCAACGCCAGATGGATTCCCAGGCCCAGTGTAGACTTTGATCAGAAAAGTACTTAAGAAATACTTGTTGAAAGCATGGATGGAGGGGTGGCTGGATGGATGAGTTGAGTTGAATAAAGTTGTGTTGAACTGGGTTCAGTTGATCTGAGCAAAGCTAACTTGAGCTAGGATAAATAAGAATTGAATTACACTGAATTACTGAGCAGAACAACTCTCTTTTAGTAGCCCCCAGACACCAGTATCTACCCTTGGGAAGATGGTGAGCTTAGTGCCAGCAAGGTCATGGAGAAAGAAACGCCCTAGCCAGGAGAAAGAAGTAAGCTGTGACTCTATCCAAGATGTGGCCAGATCCACCCACGCAACTTAAGGGACAGCACAAGATAGCATCATCTTCCACAGTTTCTGAAAGTTTTCTGACAGTGGTTGTGTCAGTTCATTCCCGTCCTAGCACCAAGTACTCCTGTGGCTAGAAGATACATTTTCAAACAAGCATGACTAGGGAGTTTGAGGGTGGGTTGAGGGTGATATTTGTTCACTAGAGGCTGGCATAGGCAGGTCTGGCCATGTCCTAGATAGAGTCACAGGCTACTCCTTTCTCCTGGCCAGTGTGTTTCTTTCTCCATGTCCTTGCTGGCACTGAGCTCATCATTCTCCCAAGGTGGACATTGATGTGGATGCCTTCAACAAGGGAATTGTTCTGCTCATCAGTTCAGTTTAATTCAATTCCAACTAGTCTTGGATGTTAAAACTAGAGAGGTCTTTAGAGACCCCATTGTTTGGAGAAGATAATAGTTTTCTGATGGCAGTTGTATTGGCTCATTCCCATCATAGCACCAAGTACTACTGTGATCAGAAGGTACATTTTCCAATAAGTATGACTAGGGAGTGAGGGTAGATTCAGAGTGAGGTTTGTGGGATACAATTATTGGATGTTAAAAACTAGAGAGGTCTTTCGAGTCTCCTTGCTTGGTGGAGGTAATAAAGACTAGAACCCATGGTGGGGGTGACAGAGACTCTATAAAGGGCCTACAAATTGGGTGTTCTTATTTACTCCTGTGTCTCTAGCACATGGAAGGTGATCAGTCAGGGTTTGCTGACCGAATGATGAATGGTACACAGACAGATGGGTAGATGGATGAACAAATGGCTAGCTAGATGAATGTATGGAATATGCTAGGGCTGGGCAGTGTCCACATACCACTTGGACTCACACCTGATGGTCTCCAAGTCCCTGCAGTCCCTGGTCCCTTCCTCCTCTCTGGCCTGAGCTTGTACTCTCTGGCTACTCTTTTCTGGTACGCTGGTCTTCTTTTGGCTATTATTCTCACCAGGTTCCATCCTGCGCAGGGCCTTCGCAGAAGTCCATTTCTGCAACCCAATGCTCAGTCCTCCTCCACGTCCCCATTTTTCAGATTTCAGCTCTGTCATTATTTCACCAAGGAAGTGTTCCTTGATCTTGCATTACATTCCTCTTTTTTTATGGCACAAATATCAGACGCAGTTTTACACTTATTTATGAAATCATTTGATAAATATTTGTGTCCTATGCTAGACAATACCCACTATAAGGGCAAGGACTGTGGCTGGGTATTTTGTGGACTGTTGTTTTCTCAGAACCTAGCATAACATCTGGCACAGCATAAATGCTTACTAGATATTTTCTGACTCACTGACTGACTGAATTTGTCCTCAGTAGCACTATACTTAAAGGAATGCGGCAGTTACAACAATCAGCAAACAAGTTTCATGCTAATGTTTTTACTGGGACACCAGTAGCAAGCCCCAAAGCAAAACCAGGGTCTTGGCTGTGTCCTGTCCATGCCTACTCTTTGCCCTTCCAAAGTCAAGATGTACATAATCTCTGAGGCTTTTGTTAACAATTAGCAACTTTTTCTTATGGTAGATTAAAAGTGACCCCAGATCTGTGATACTGCTTGCATAGAGAGTTGGGGTCTGTGTCCACTTCTCTTAAATCTGGGTGGTCTCTGTGACTGCTCTGACCAGTGGAATATGATAGAAGTAAGACTAGACCAGTCTCTGAGCCCAGAGCTTGAGGGATACTTTTCTTCTCTGGGCCTTGGCACTCTCCCTGGGGGGCCCTAAGCTGCCATGTAAGAAGTCTGACTATCCCCAGACCGCCAAGCTGGAAGGCCAATGGTGTGTCCCAGCCAACAGCCAACCACATGAATGAGCATCTTAGTGGTGGACCCTCCAGCCCAACAGCTGGTGCCACATGAAACAGGTAAGTTTGTGCAGTGGAGCCCTGTCCACATTTCTGACCCACAGATAGGGGAGACAAATATAATTATTGTCTTTGGTCATTACGTTTTGGGGTATTTTGTTAAGTACCAATAGATAATAGGAACATTGCTATTCCAGGGGCTGAGAAGTGAGTTTTAGTAAATGCTAAGTCCCTCCTATCCCTAATAGTGATAGAGAACTCAATGAATATTAGTGACTGACCCAAATATGCTGCAGATGGGAAGTGACAACAAAATAACGCCAATATGGAAGAGCGACCCCTGCCTCTGTGTCAGACCTCGTGGACATCCTAAGTCCAGGGTACAGGAAAGTCTTGGTTTTAAATATTAACACTTCATAAAGCTAGAGTCAGAGCTTCAAATTGTATATAAATGTAAGCCACATTTTCTAATTCAACAATATGTGTTAAGGGAGTTTTATTATCTTATTTTTTGATAATATTATTTATATTCTTATCAACAAAATATTAATAATTTTTTAAATCAAGGGTCAGTGTTATACAAAATGGGGTTTGATGCAAAACAAAATGGAACTCATCCATACTGAGAATTATTGTGGGGAGCCTCAGGTCTTCCTCCCAGCCTAGCCCCTCATTTCCCGCGCATGATGAGTTTTCTTTGCTCCTTTGTGGGCCTCCAGGGCTCTGCATTCTGAGGAGGCTTCCAAAGCACTGACACAGACAGGCACCCTCACCTGTCACATGTGTAGAAAGGCCCCACAGGAACTCAGCAGGTGGGGTTGCTGGGATTTCAGCATGGGATCTTCTTTCTGGGAACCCTTGATCATGCATCTTCCCTAAACAAAGTTGACTCAAACTGTGACGATTTGGTTTTAAGAGACATTTTCCTTATTCAATGTTGGTTTTAAATTGTGAAGATTTGGTTTTTAGTGGCAAATACTGGGGACCGGGAAGCTGTTCTGAATATACCTACACTCTTAGGCTATGGATTTGACAGGGAAGAATTTCAAAATTAAAATTTGCAAGCAGAAATGACTAGGAACTATCTTTCTTGTGGGTTGTAAAGATTGAAATTCAGCTAATGGGTTTGAAATCTGAGAAACTGCAAGATCCCACCCAGAGCACTCTTGAAGAGTTGGCAGCTTTATAATTGAGAAAGGGGGGGTTTAAGAACAGATTTCCTCCCCAGCCCCACGGCGTTTCTGTCTTTGGTTGCTGATGCTTAAAAAAAAAAAAAATAGTAAACCACTCAATATTATCCAGTGTGGAAGGTAGAGTGTAGATCACAGATGCTTTTATGAGTCAACTGCCATGGGGGAAGATGCAAACCTAATAGTCATAAAACTGTTGACCACAGACATGGTTTATTCAGTCTAATAAAGAAGGGTATGCGTAAGACCTAAAAGGATGCTTGCTTTCCACAGAGAAGCAGGATTGCAGAGAAAGAAAGGAGAAGAAGGGAGAGGCCTGAGCACCCGGCCCTGTTTATATTTGCAAGGTTAGTGAGATGGCGGCCTGAAATGTTTTGATTTATGACTGTGTCTGCGCCCCAACAGGCATACCTGAGATGAAATGAGATGACACTCGCCTCTGATTAGAAAACAGCAAGGGCTGGCTGTTCAAGAAAGACGGGCAGGGAAAAAGAGGATCTAGGATCGATACATACCTCATCATAGGATCAGGAAGCAGCCGCTAAAAAGCCTTGAGGGTGAATTGAAAGAGAAACAATAAAAGGGAGTTTGATGGACTTCCTCACCCAGAGCAGGAGCTGGTGCGGCTTGCTCTAAACCTGCATTTTTCAGAATTTCAGACTGTGGCCAATTAATGTAGCATACAGTCAGTTCAAAGGGCTGCTCCAGCATCTGGGGAAGGAGGAAGAAAAGAAGAAAGAAGGAAGAGAGGAAGGAAGGGAATAGGGAAGGGGTCGAGAAAAGGGGAGGGGAGGGGAGGAGATGGGGAGAGAGGTGGAGGGAGGGAAAGAGGAAGAGAGGGAGGGAAAAAAAGAGAAAGAAGGAAGGAAAGAAGGAAGGAGGGAGGGAGGAAAAAGAAAGAGGAAAGACTGGAGGAAGGGAGAGAGGCAGAGAGGGAAGGAGGGAGGGAGAAAGTAGCACCATCCATTGTAAGAATAAGTGTGGTTTTGTAAAACTTAAAAAAATGTATATATACCTGTGTACATCTCCGGGTTGAGATGTAAATGGTATGCTCTACTTCAGACTAAAGTCTGCAAAGTTTGAAAGCCACTGCTGTTCAGACACAGAATGGTGTGGGATTGGGGTCATTCAACCCAGACCCCCCTGCAGCTGATCGCTTCCTGTCAAGGAGTCCCTTGGAAATGAAATGGAGGCAGAGGCCCAGGAGTGAGTCTTTCTTGATTTGGCTTCTGCAAAAAAGGACCAGGTTTCTGAGCTCTAAATGTTCAGTCACTTCAGAGAAAGCGACCACACACAGGCAAAGTTCAGGCTCTAAGGAAGGAGAGAAGTCAGTAAACTAAAGAAAATCGATTTTTAGCAAGCTGCTTCCAGCAGGCTTAGTGAAAGAGCCGAGGTGGAGAAATCTTCACAGAAAAAGAAATGTGAAAGAGAAAGGGTGGCCAGGAGGAGCTGCTTCTCAAGGAAACACAATGAGAACACACGAAACCGCGCCTCACACCCGTCTCCTGCCCTACCCATCACTGCCAGCACACAGATGCCTGCTCACTCCAGGAAAGGAAAGGAGAGTAGTGAAGGAACTTCACCCAAGGGTGAGGAAGAAATGTCACCACGGTGGGGGGAGCTGACTAGTTTTACCACGGAGCACTAACAAACTGTAAGGCCTCGAAAAGTTCAGACACAAAAGGCCAAAGCAAGAAGAGGATTTTGACTAAGAAAGATACGAAAGGAAACAGAAAACATTCTTCCAATCAGGAACAAGAGAAGGGTGAAAATGTTTTCGCTCCTTTATTTGGAAAGAAAACCCGGTAATAGCAAAGGAGGAGGAGATAGAGGCAGAGGTGAGTTTGCATTACAAGTATATTTATTTCTTAGGCTGTGTTTAATTGAGTGACTGGGGAGAGGTGATGAATATTATGGGTCATGGAGAAGTTCCCACCTGGTCACTCCACTGACAGGGGCTTTAAATTTTAGTGTCAGCTCCTGTATTACCAAGGGAAATTTGCCTGGCTGGGAGATGGATGGATCTCTAGCTGCAGGTTTTCTTCAGAGAGAATGATTCACAGTGGCTAGCTTTGAATTTAAGGTTCTTGAGGTCACTGCCTAACTCAGGCAAAAATGAAGATTTGATACCCCTGTTCACAATCTACACCCCTTTCCTAAGTTCTTAATTCACCCTAGGATGAGATTTACTGACCAGACTTGAAATGCTAAGACCCCTTGCCTGGACAGCAAGCAGGCCGCATCTGTGAGCTAACTTTGGCCAGGTGGTAGTGGCTGATTGAAGCACTGGGTGAGATTTTGCAAGTCCTGTCCTAGTTCCACAGGAAAGAGCACAATTATGTCTGCCAAGGGCTGGATCTAGGGCTGTCATGTGTTGAATAGTGGACCTCCCAAAAGACGTGTCTCTCCAGAACTTGTGAAGGTAATCTTTTTTGCAAAAAGGATCAACGTAGGAGTAATGGAGTTAAAGCTCTTGGGATGAGATCAACCAGGATTAGGCTGGGCTCTAAAGTCAATGACAAGCGTCCTTATAAGGAAAAGGGAGAAGACAGAGCAGAAGGCCATTTGAAGGAGGGGACAGAGATTGGAGTTATGCTGCTACAGACAAAAAATGCCCATAGCTAACAGGAGCTAGGAAGAGACCAGGATGGCGTCTTAGGGCCTTCAGAGGGAGCGTGGCTCAGTCACTATCTTGATTTTGGAATTCTGGTCTCTGAAACTGCAAAAGGCTAAATTTATGTTGTTTTTAAGCCACCCAGTTTGCAGTAATTTGTTACAGAGGCCATAGAAAACTGGTATAAAAACTAGAGTTCACTGGTGTGGCATTTGCTGACTAGGTGCTTAATTTAACTTTAAAAAACTCAAGCCTTTAGCTAAAGAGATAAAATAAGAAGGATGGAATTTCAGGCACTTCTCAAGTACAAGGAGGACCTCCAGGGTGGGAGCCAATAGCAATAAGTGATGATCTGTTGCTTACAGCACAGTATTTGCTTATGGAAGAATGAAAGAAACATGATATTGTAGCCAGCACGTGTGAGACTCTGACTGAATAAAAATTTCTCAGCATCATGAGTTACTGAAAAAAACATTGCTAGATATCTTCCTCTGGAAGGAAAAGGAAAAGAACCACCATTTATCAAATACCTAATATGCCTTTATATATATTATTTATTTTCTACCACGGTAAAACTAATATTCCAGTTTGATGATTAAGTAACGTGTGCAAGCTCTCATCTAATAAATAGAAGAGCAGATCTTAATTTTGGTCTCAACTATGCCACTCAAGTTCTTTCCACAGCACCCAACAGAGGGCTTTATTTATCTTTTCATGACTTTTCTAAAAACACAGCTTTATTTGAGGTATAACTGATTTACAAACTTCACATGTTTAAAATGTGCAGATTGGTAAGGTTTGACACATGTGAGACCAGCAACACAGTCAAGATTGGGAACTTACCCATTGTCCCACAGTGCTTCCTCAAGCCCCTTCCTTTGTAAGCCATCCATCCCCTGCCCCATGTTCCCCAGGCAACCATGGGTCTGCTTTCCATTACTGCAGAGATTTGCTTGCATTTCTAGAATTTTATATAAATGGGGTCATATAGTATGCACTCTTTTTTGTTGGACTGTTGTCACTCAATATAATTATTTTGAGATTCATTCATTTCTTTTTATTGCTGTGTGGTATTCCTGTGTATAAATATACCACAGTGTGTTTATCCATCCACTTGGTGATAGACGTTTGGGTGGTTTTCAGTATCTTGGCAATTACAGATAAAGTTGCCAAGACCTGGCATGGTGGCTTATGCTTGTAATCCCAGTGCTTTGGGAGGTAGAGGCTAGAGGATTACTTAAGGACAGAAGTTCAAGACCAGCCTGGGCAACATAGCAAAACTCCATCTCTAAAATAAAATAAAATAGTTGCCATGAATATTTATGGACAAGTATTTGCATTGACATAGGCTTTTATTTCTCTTGGGAAGATACTTAGAAATAGAATGACCGGATCATATAGGTATAGGTGTGTATGCTTAGTTAGATGCATGTTTAACTTTATAAGAAACTGACAGCTGTAACATTTTACATTCCCACCAACAGTGTAGGATTGTTCCAAGTTCTCCACTCACCAACATTTGGTATGTTTAGTCTTTTGAGTTTTAGATATCCCAACAAGTATGTAATGGTAACTCATTGTGATTTTAATTTGCATGTTTCTAATGACTAAAGATTTTGATCATCTCTTCATATGCTTCTTTGTCATCCATATATCTTTTTTCCTTTTTAATTGATTTGTTTGTTTTTTTATTGTTGAGTTTTGAGAGTTTATTATAATCTGTTCAAGACACAAATCCATTAACAGATATGTAATTTGTAAATATTTTCTCCAGGTATGTGGGCTGTCTCTTCATTTTAAGAAACTCTATAGAGTCACTCCTCTGTAACGAAGTAGGCCTGGTTCTGTGTAACATAGAGGGATTGATTGAATGATAGCTCAGAAGCCAGTGCAGTTGTAATAGTTTATACTTCATATTTTATGATGACATTGTGGGAAGAGATGGCCCATGAAGTGTTACCACGAGTTTGCCTTCCTTGACAACTTCTGAAAAGGGCTAGGTGATTTGGGATCAGCTTCTAGAAACCAATTGCTAAGTAGTATACACAAACCAAGAAGGGCATCAAAATCAATAGGATTCAGCAGCAGTAACTGAGAACCTGAATAAAATTTGCTGTGGATGTGTGACCATGCTTTAAGGAAGTTCAGCCCATTCTACATGTAGCTGGGACTTTCCGCTTTTGCCTGGGAAGGGCAACTGATTCCAGGAAGGGCTAAGGATTGAAAGCCTTTAAAACTTCCCTACTAATAAACGGTTTTGTCCTGTGGCAGGCTGATGCACTGTAAAACCATGAAACCAGCAGAATTGGTCTTTCCTGCCTCCTGCCTCCTCTTCCAGTGACTCTCCACCTCCCACTGCTTTGTGACATACTCACTGTTTGCCTTCCCCAACAAATAATCTGAGAAGTGATAGGCAGTTAATAAAATATTCCCTAGGGCAGTACTGTGGTTCAAATATGGTTCATCCCCACCAAAACTCACATTGAGGCTTGGTCTCCATTGTGGTGGTGTTGGAAAGTGGTGCCTGTAAGAGGCAATTATGTTGTTCGGAGAGATTAATGCCTTTCTTGCAGGAGTGAGTTCTTGCTCTTGAGGGACTGGTTAGTTGCCATGAGGGCAGGTTGTTACTGTGGAAAGTTGCTGCTAGTGTTTGTTCTTTCTCGCACATGCCTGCTGTCCTCACTCACGTGTACTTCTACCATGGGATGTTACCCGCCATTTTACGATGCAGCAGGAGGCCCTTGCCAGATGTGGCCACTTGCTCTTGGACTTTCCAGCTCCAGAACTGTGAGCCAAATAAAGCTCTCTTCTTCGTAAACTACCCAGTCTTGGATATTCTATTACAGCAACAGAAAACAGACAGAATTTGAAATATTGATAGAAAGATAGATAGATAAATAGATAGATATAGATAGATATAGATACACACACACACACCAGACTTTATATAGCCTTCTGTAGTTGGATGGTTCATCATGTTGTTTACACTTCCTATATTCTTAATGACTGTTAGCTGTTAAAACATTCTAGTACATATCTTCTGACACACATATGTACTTGTTTCTGTTAAGTATTTATCAGGAGTGAGCCTGCTGGGTCAGAGGCCTGCCATATGTTCAGCTTTAGTTAAAACTGTAAAATAGTTTCAAATGATGGCACTAATTTATACTCTTACCAGCGATGAAGGAGAGTTCTGACTGCCTCATATCTTCATTAATATTTGCTATTGTTAGTCTCTAATTTTAGATATTCTGGCAAGCATAAGTAATACTGAATTGTGGTTTTAATTTGAATTCTCATGTTTTAAAATTGATTTCTACCTTTATTCTCCTATGGTTAGATAACATGTTCTATGTGATTTCAGTCATTAAAAGTTTGTTGATATGTATGTGGCCCAGTGTTTGATCTATTTTGGCAAATGTTCCATGATAAGAACATGATAAGAGTGCAGCTGGGCACATATTCAACAAATGCCAATTAGGTTTATTTTGTTTTTTGTTTTGCTCAAGCTTCCTATGTTCTTAATAATTTTTGCCTCGTTTTATCAGTTGCTGAGATTTTTAATATATATATATGTATGTGTGTGGGTATATATATATATACACAATTGACTAAAATTGAGGATTCTAATATTTCATTCAGTTCTGTCAATTTTTTGCTTTGTATATTTTGAGGCTATATTATTAAACATAGAAATTTAAAATTAGTATGTCTTCCTGGTGAATTGAACCTTTGATCATTATTGAATGTTCTTCTTTGTTTCTAGTAATGCTTACTTTAAAATCTACTTTGTTTGATATCAATATAGCTTCACTTGATTTCAATTAGTGTTTCCATTTGTGGCAGCTTGTATGTTCCAAAAATGACCACAATGTTTCTCAAGTTACTTGCTCTCTTTACAATGTCACCCTGATTCTCCTCTGATGGAGTGATGGAATCTATGTTGCCTCACCTTGAAACTTAGTGGACCATTGTGACAGCAGTATCTAGTAGAAGTGACACTGTGTGACTTCTGAAGCTGGATCATGAAAATTAATATGAATATACTTCTGTGTTATTCTCTTGGATACAACTCTTGAAATGTAGCTACCATGCTTTGAGAAAACCCAAACTGGCCCACATAGAGAGACCATCTTAAGTATTCTGGTCAAGAATCCAGGAGAATCACAACATGAACTGCCAAACATGTGAAAGTGCCTCTAGGAGTCACCTTCAGCTTCAAAAACATCTTCAATCTTCAAATATTTCCAGCTGGGGCCTCAGACATCTTGGAGCAAAGACCAGGTAGTCCCATTGTGCCTTGTCCAAGTTCCTGATTATGATAATAATAAAATGGTTGTTTTATGTCACTAAGTTTTGAAATTATGTAACTGAAACAGCATAGTATAAGTTTTCTATTCTTTGTTAATCTTTTAATATCCTTGTTTTTTTGTTTTGTTTTGTTTTGTTTTGAGCGGGAGTCTCACTCTGTTGTCCAGGCTGGAGTACAGTGGCTGGCTCATGGCCACCTCAGCCTTAACCTGCTAGGCTCAGGTGATCTTTCTGCCTCAGCCTTCTGAGTAGCTGGAACTACAAGCAGGCACCCCATGCCCAGCTAACTTTTTGATTTATTGTAGAGACGAGTTCTCACCAAGTTGTCCAGGCTGGTCTCGAACCCCTGGCCTCAGGCAATCTTCTCTCCTTGGCTTCCCAAAGTGCTGGGATTACAGGCTTGAGTATCCTTATTTTTAAGGTATGTCTTTTGTAAACAGCATGTAGGCTTTTTAAAAAATGGAATCTGATAATCTTTGTCTTTTACTTGGAATATTTACTCTACTTACATTTAATGTAATTGCCTATATATTTGGGCTTAAATCTGCTATCCTACTGTTTTCTTATTTCTTATGTGATCTCTGTATTCTTTTACTCTTCTTTCTTTCCTTCTTTTGGACTGGTTATATTTTATTATTTCATACTCTCCTCATTAGCTTGTTTGCTATACATTCTATTGCAAGACTTTCTAACAATTACACCAGAAATTACAACATGCATCATGGACTTCCCACTCAAATTTATACTTTCAGATAACCTCTCAAGATAACTGTCATTAAGCTGAGACAAGGAAACAAAGAAATGTAATTGATTGAAAGTTATATCTAGGGAAGAACTTTGAGTGTGGTTACTAACACATGGAATTGTCTGGTATACACAGACCAAAAGTGTTTTGAGTTTTTGAAGGGATCATGTTTTCAAAGAAACCATGAGCTTTAAAAAGCCTTTGGGTGGTATAAATAGCACTTGGGTCCCCCAAGTTTCCACAGGCAGGACAGAGTCTGCAAAAACTACACAGCCTTCAAGGGAGACATGTCTCCAACCCCATTTCAGATGTGGCTATGGGAGATAGCAGATGAGGAAGAATACTCAGAAGGCAGAGATAGAGGCTAAAGAGAACAACAGACAAGGGTGTTTCAGAGAGCCAAATCAAGGTCAAATCTAGGAGGTTCCCCACATCTGGGGTAGGCACGCTCATTCATTACATAACTCCACTCCTCCTTTTATAAAATTGGAGGCTTGTGGGCAGTTATCTTGATCAGACCACACGGTGCTACATTCAGACCTGGGGGGGAAGGGGGCAGGGGGCAGGGAGAATGCCGACCCACGGAGACCTTAGCCTTTGAACTATACATGCAGCAGCTGGTAAGTGGGATTTAGGGTGGTCTCACTTGGGAGGCAGTAAACATGTTCTATGAGGGGGAAGAAAAGTAACTTGGATTGACTGACTAGAGGGCTACACTGTGGCTGAGACTGCTGTGCATCAACAAACACATTTTTCTAGGTTCATGGACCTTATTTCCCATCCTTCCTTGTAAGGAGACTTACTGAGTTCCAGCCAATAAAATATGGGTGGAAATGAAGAAGCTATCCCATAAAGATCTGTGAAATTCTCCATGCTTTTCTCCATTTTACCTTGATACTGATGATACTTTATTTTATTTTATTTTATTTTACTTTATTTGAGTCACAGTCTCACTCTGCTACTTAGGGGGGAGTGCAGTGGCATGACTATGGCTTACTGTAGCCTTGAACTCCAGGGCTCAAGTTACTCTCCTGTCTCAGCCTCCTGAGTAGCTGGGACTTACAAGCATGTCCTACCATGCATGGCAAATTTTTAAATTTTTTTTTGTCGAGACAAGATTCCCCTATGTTGCCAAGGCTGGTCTCCAACTCCTGGCCTCAAGTGATCTTCCTTCCTTAGCATCCCAAAGTGCTAGGATTACAGACATGAGCCACCATGCCCAACCCCAGAGTGACTTTAGAAGCTATACTTTAAAATGGTGCATCCACAAGATAGAAAGAGCCTCAATTCCTGAATCACTCCTCAGGTACCTGTTTTGGAACTTATTTGAGCGAGAAAGAAATGTCCTTTTGATATAACAGCTAACATTACACTAAACAATACACAAAACAATCACCTGCCTCAACCACACACAAAGCTACCTCTTCCTTATCTGGGAGTATAGAAGAGGGGAGAGATATATTTGAAATTTCTCAATCCTGACAGTAGGAACATAATGCTGAATTTTAAAGGAGAAATCTCTGAGCTCCATTTGGGCAAAGTGCTCCGGCCAATGGGTAGTGAACACCTGCCCTTGCTCCCATCTTAATCCCGTGGGGAAGCCTCTTGAACCCCAAGAAGCAGGAGCCAGCAAGACCCCCGGAGAACAGAGAAAAAGTGAAGTCAAGCAGAATCATAAATACTTAGAGGTAACATTTCCTTAAGATAGTTTAGTTGGGCCTTTCCTTCCCTTTTCACAGACAAGGAGACACAGGCTCAATCAATTATTTTTTCCATCGATTTGGTGACAGATTTATGATTAGAAGTAGATCTCCTGCGCATTTTTGGCAGAAGATAATGGACAGGTACACACAACACTGTTTTAGCAGGCAATTAAGCATGACATTTCTTTTGTGCCTCATGATTTGTCTTAGAAATTCATGCAAATTTGTCACTCTATGTTATAATATATCCTCAAGGATTTCAATATAAAAGGAAGTTTTAAATTACTTGCCATAAAGTGGGAAGACTCTCCAGGAAGATGTGTCACGTTTCTCTACCCCCTGGCACCCTGTCACCTGCCCCAGGCATTTCCATTTCCCAGGTTGAAAGACACGGCTTGATCATGGATAAAAAATTATTTGACTGCTAGGGACTGTTCTATGGGGCTTTTGCTCTCCTGATCCCTGCTTTTACAGTCCATGCCTGTGCCCCCCATATCCATCTCCGATACTAGTGAATCAAGTACACCCTGCAGGAAGACCTGCCCCTCTCCTACTCATCCTTGGAGTGTTGGGTCCAGTCTCCCCCAGGTAGCCTCCTGTGATCCCTCTGAGCCCAGTTGTTCCCTGCCCTAGTGGCTAGCCCACCACATATCAGACCCCAGACATACTACCATGCCACATGGCCATCAGGCTGTTTGCCTCTTCCAGAAAGTACAACCTATACAAGTACTCAATAACGTTTGCTGAAAGCGTGAACTTCAGTGGTGGCTGTGGACTCCTTGGGGCTCCCAGCTCATCCTGCTCCCATCCCTGCCCTGCCATGGCTGAAGGGCTGTGGAGAGTAGCACACTTACTGACTGGGGGAGGGACTTCGGAGGTAGCGAGCCTGTACTGCCCGCACGCCGGCTTCACCCTCCTCACTTGGGACTACTTGCTCCTCCTCTGGGTCCCCACTGGTCGCCATGGCAGTCTGTAAGACTGGTAGGAAAAAAGCAGTTAGGAGATTGGGCTTCAGAGGATTTGTAGGGGCTTAGGGGTGTGCCAGTGATGTCAACTTAGTGGAACTAGGAATGAGAAGGTCACTACATGCTAAGACCTTGGTGGGCAAAGGACCCAAAAGGAAAGCCCAGTGAGACCCGGCCCAGTGACTGTTACCAGGACCCCAAGAAGCGCACTCTGGTTGTGTTAACAGCCCACCTCAGAGTCACAATATTTAAGAAGTGACAACTTGACTCCTTCTGCAGATGCCAGCAAGGAAGTTGTCAGGGGAACCAGAAGTCTGCCCTAACTATAGCTAAAGAGGTTGAAAAACAAAGAATTCTCCAGACTAGGAAGAGTTTCCTATAGAAATGACAGGGTGCACAAGTGCATACACCCCCACCTGCACTCATGTGCGCCCCTTTGTCTCTGCTGAGGGAGGAGCTACTGCCTTCTTCAGTAGCTCTAAGGCCACAAGAGTCAGGGCCTCTGGCTCAAGAGCCATTCCACAGCCTGTTACAGGACATTAAATCCCTGCCAGCTGGTCCCAGACGTCATGGTAGGGGCCCTGAAACTCAGGGCAGAGGTGTCGCCCCTTAGATTCTAAGTCCCAGGTCAGCACGACACATGAGGAAGAAACATACTCACTGTGACCTGCCTGTACGTCCACACCAAGGGCTGAGGGACCCAGATGAAATGACCAGAAGCTCTGGCTGGTGAGGGGGCCACCCTCCTCTTCAGTGCTGCTCCTCCTATGGACAGGACAGCTGTTAACAGGAAACCTTAGACACCCTCTAAATTTAGCCTCTGGCCCATAGGCTGGCAGATCTCTGAGAGGAAGGAATGCAGGCTTAGGACCTGGGCCCGAAAGCAGGCCTCACTTAACTCTTTCCCTCCTGGTTGACTCTCCAGATACACATTTAGCAGCAGAACTGGAAAAAACTCATTCTTGGTAGATGGAGAGGCCTAGAGAAGAGGTTTCCTCTAGGCCCTTTCTCCACACCTTCCTGCCTGGGACTGCCTATTCAAAGTCCTTTCGGAAAACAGTTTAAATCCAGGATCTTGAAGAATAAACAAACTTTTCTCAGCCCCATGTCAGCTCAGAGAGGCCTAGAGAAAAATACCAGATATACAGAATGGGAAGGGTACTCTGATAGACAGATATTGAAGAGCACATGATACAATGAGAGCAGTCATTGCTTTTGACCAGGATTACATTTCTTTTAGCAGAGACATCTCTGGACAGTCAACTGGGCAGTTGTGCTCAGCTCCACATTCCCTCCCCCTCACTCACACCCCACTGTGATGGTCAATTGGCAACCTTGGGTGATATAAAATCTCTGGGGGCTTCATAAACTTCAAATAAGCCCAAGCCTACCCTTCCCTACCATACCCATCGCTATGATCAAAGCAAAACCCAATAACCCAATAGACCACAACTCTCATCCCTTACACTCTGTAATCTCCCCTTCTTTCATTTGTCAGTCTACCCATTTGTCTATCCACTTACAAATATTTGCTGATTACCTATAACACATCAGGCACCATATTTGACCAAAGTTAGTAAGACACATGGCTTAATGTTGTCCTTCCTCCTGGCTGGGTGAAACAATGCCTGGCACATAGTTTCAGTGGAAATTGGCTGAATGAATGAGCTCACCATTTATTAGGAGGAATGAGACTCAGACCAAAAATAACTCTAGCATAAGACAGAACATAGTTAGTATACTAAAAGAGTGCTGTACGGTTCAGAGTGGGGAGAGAGCCCTTCTTACTAAAGAAGTCAGGAAAGCCTTCATGGAAGCAGGGGTGACATATGAGCTGGCATTTAAAGTATGAGTTAGATTATAACAGCAGATACAGTAGGAGAAAGGAATTCCAGACAGGATAGCATGGACAAAGTATTAGGAAAGGAAAGCATGAGTTCTGGGTGTAGAAAGATGGCTAACTTGGTCATAACATAAGTTCCATATTCTGGAAGATAATTTTTGGGAGGTAGATTGTTTGAGAACAAATGCTTGAACACCTTAATGGTCAACTTAAAGAGATGGATTTCATCGGATAGGTCTGCAGGGGCAGTGACAGGACCTGAGCAGGCACATGACATCATCAGGGCTGTGTGTTAAAAAGACTAATTAGACAATGGTATTATAAATTCTGGGGCTGAAAAATTATTACATATAATAAGAGAATTCAATAAGATGCCTAAGTGAAGTGAAACGAACAGAAAACAACAATTTTTGTATGTCAGTTAAACCTGAGAGTCACAAAGGATTGATAAAATAATTTACATAGGAAATTCTGAATTCATAATACAAAGAAATACTGAGGAAAATATTTGCAATACTTATCACATCTAAAAGTTAGTTTCCCTAACATACAAAGAGCTGCTAGAAATCAACAGACTACAGATTGGGAAAAAATATTTGCCAACTCCATGTCTGACAAAGGC
>CAUYQG010266835.1:0-21317 GCA_963574415.1 Tarsius wallacei
TTCCCACCACTGTCAGTCATTTTCTTGTGGTAGTACGTTGGATGATCAAGGTCTACTATATGAGTGAGAACATGTGATACTTAGTTTTTTGTTTCTGCGAGAGGTCACTCAGTATTATGGACTCGAGTTCCATCCAGGTTGCTGCGAAATTCATGATTTCGTTCTTTTTTATGGCTGCATAGTATTCCATTGTGTATATGGACCACATTTTTTTAATCCAGTCCTCTATTGATGGACAGCAAGGTTGCTTCCAGGTTCTTGCTATTGTGAACAATGCTGCAATAAACATACGAGTGCAAGTATCTTTTTTATAAAGTGATTTGAGTTCTTCAGGGTATATTCCCAGTAGGGGGATCGCGGGGTCATATGGGAGGTTGGTGTTTAGAGCTTTTAGGAATCGCCATACTGCTTTCCACAGAGGTTGCACGAGTTTACACTCCCACCAACAGTGTAGAAGTGTTCCCTTTTCGCCATACCCTCTCCAGCAACTGTTATTTTTTGAGTTATTGATAATTGCCATTCTGACTGGAGTTAGGTGGTATCTCAGAGTGGTTTTGATTTGCATCTCCTTGATGATTAGTGAGGTTGAACATTTCTTCATGTGTCTGTTGGCTGCAAGAGTCATATTTTCACCCAATAAAATACAATTAGCTTTAATGATAATTTGCAAAAGGAATTCGGGGCAGAATCATTTTATTTTGAATGATCACACAGAACATCTTTTATTTAAATGTCAGAAATTTTATTTAAATCTGATAAGTTTCCCTTGTGTACTAAACCCTTGTGCAACAGTTACATTTACCATTCTAGCATTTCATATTAAGCTTTCTATTTGTGTTTCTCTGCACATTGCTTCCATCATGACACACATTTCTACGGTACTGCAATGTTCTGGAAAATCTAGTTCTGTTCTTGAAATGAGCTCATTTTTTTTCATAATCTAGACTAATATCATTCAACTGCAAAGACTAGAGACATGCCAGAAATCCCTCTGCTTAATGATAGCTCCACCTAAAATGGAAATATTGTAAGTAGAATTATGTTCCTGGGTGATTTAAAGAAAAAGATTTAATGCATTTGTCAAATTAGGCCCTTTAGAGAATACCAAAATGTGTCCTGTCAGAAAGTATATTAGTATCATACTAAAATATAGATTATGACCAAATGTTAAGAAACTTCAGAGGGTGTTTAATAAAACTTTAATTCAAGTGTTACCGTCAGCTGCAACCCTCTTCTTTTTCTCTGTATTACTTGTGGTGGCCCAAGTTATTGTGGGTTCAAAGCCTCGTTGGCCTCCTAGAAGCCTCAGGCACTAGATTCTCAGTTAATTAAAATGCCAAATTACTCATGTCTGTGGAACAGCACACATCTGCCACAACCCTCTATATCCTTAAATCACTATCTGCCCTTGCTTCTGTTCCCAGCTCTTGCCATCTCTTACATTTGGATAGTTTCTGACCTTTGTTGCAAAACCACTGGTCTAGCCACTGTGTACCTTCTTTTGAGTAAATCGGAAGAAGAGGTCTCAGCTCTGCTTGGTTTCTCCCAGCAGCTTTGACCTACCTTCTTTATCTTTTCTAGGAATTCTGAGAATTTTTTCTCACTGATAAGAATTTTTCTTGTTTACAAAGGTTGCAGTGGATTAAGTCTGATTTTAAAAATTTTTGTTTGGTTATTTCAAAGACAAGGGGGTTAGCTAAAGGCATAGCTTGCCATTTTAAGCTAGAAATCCTACTCAGACTCACAGTTTTCTAGTGATATGAAATTACAAATATTTTTGGCCACTGTGTGAATTACCTTTCCATTTGATCTAGTTTAGCTTTGTATTAATCAGGATAAAGCCTAAACTGTAATATAGCAATCAAAAAACAAAGCCCTCCTATCTCCCCCCAAAAGTAGATGTGTATTTCTCTTTTATGTATCTGTCTATAATTAGGCAGACCAGGCTGGTATGACTCTATTGCATAATGTCGTTTGCTGTATGAGGTTACTTCCATCTTTTTGCTCCATAGGTTTTTGTCTTCATTACCTGGGTCAAAGCTGAATTTCCATTACATGTGTTCCCTTCCAGTCCATGGGAAGGGAAAAAGGAAGAGACACACCAGCTTATGGTTTTTAAAATAAAGAATTGAGAGTAGTTCATTTGCTTCTTCTCACAGGTCATTGACCCAAAATTAGGCACATGGGCACAACTAACTAACAGTGGCTTGGGATTATACTGTCTCTAGCCAAATGGTCATATGCTCGGCTAACATTCAGTTTCGATGAAGACAAAGGTAGAATGGATTCTCAAGGGATAATTATCAGGCTAGTATCACCATTTATTTTAGGAAAGCACTGAAAAAGTAGTTTGGGGAAAAGACTTACAACTGAATGGAGAGAAATGTTATGACAGTAAAAATTATAAGATGCCATTTATTGGTACCTGTGTAACAATAAATAGAGGTATGCATTGTGGGGATAAAGAAGGAATAATTTAAGTAGAGGATTTGAGAAGGCTTTGTGAAAAACAGCAGCTTTGGTAGATAGGGAAAGCGCAGAATTTTCAAGTGATGTGCAGACTTTAATGTACATGAAGTATTCGATGAGTTAAGGTATTGGGGGTGGGGTTAGAAAGAGAAGCTAGAAAGGTACGTTGGAATCAAGTTACAAAGAACCTTGACTATCATGCTTAAAGAGTGTGAACTTTCTTCAACAGTCAGTGGCAAATAATTGAAGCCTTTGAAAAATATGTAAATCTGTAGTTTCAGTGAGAAATGCTATATCTTAACTTCAATTTTACAGAAAACCGGTTTATTTTCTACCTTTTCAATACACACTGAGGCAATCCAGTAGTATGTAGAAATCCAAGACTTTATATTTTTGTTTCTTCAAGTAATTAAAATAAACTCAGTGTAAGGCAATAGTTTTGTTTCAACTACCCCAGGGAGTATTGGAGTGGAGGGAGGGGTACCACATGGTACAGCCAAGAAAATCTTCATGAGAACGGGAATACCTCTTGAAAAAAGAGTATTCATGAGAATGTAAATAGCCTAAAATGAAATTGGGCTCTGATGTGATATTTTGATCTAAAATTAAAGACTGATAAAAGTTTTCATGAACTTAAACTTGAATCTGTGCAATAAATCATCTAAGGGTGTAATCAGAGTCATGTCTTTCCTAGGTCTGTGGGGAAATTCCCATCACTATTGATGAGAATTGTGTATAAAGATCATGGGAAGAGCATGGCCCTTGGGTTTCCTCTTAAACAGCCTGTAGGATTTGTTATGGTTACTTTAATGCACTGGTCCTTGGAGACATTAGTTTCAGTTCTATCTCTACCTTCCACATGCTGAAAATAACAAAAGTTAGAGGTGGGAGCCCTGAGAGATGTAGATATCTTTTCATTCTTTCTTCTTTATCTATGGTTGCTTTATTATCAAAAGGAAATTTCTTGCTCCATGAATGCCAAGTAGTTAAACAACAACAACAACAGCAACAAAATGAATACAACTATTGGAGGGGAAAATGCCACTCTATGTTGACTAAGTGACTAACTTCTTCTCTGGGAGTTAGATTTTCTTTGGGAACCAAAGTCAATTATTTAAGCCACTGGGAAATTGTCAGTTCTGAGACATGCTTAATGTGTCAGAACACTTGGTCAGGGATATTTGGGTATCTGAGAGCATGGGCAATAAGATTTTACTTACAGAGAATCTTGAGCTAAGTGGCAAATAATGAGGAATTGTAGAATAAAACAATCGTATGGGGATAAAGTAAAGCAAAGAAAAATGGTCATTCTAAGGGCAATCAGTGTTATATTTTCTTACCCAGTTCCCAGCAAACCTGTATGTGCAGCAGTTCTGGGTTTTCTGCTGTCATACCACACCTGCTCAGTAACTAGGGGTAGATTTTGATTTTGATTTTGGATGGATGTGTCTTTTCTGCAATTCTGGCATGTAATTCAGTTTTTCTCAGCCAATATGTTCCATCTCTGATTACTAGGAACAGAATTGGCACATACCCTGGCTATCAATTTCTACTCCTCCTTAAAGAAAATAGACACACCTCATTATTTTTGCCGGTTGGTAATGTCAGACATGGCAGACTTTCAATATATACTACTAGATGAATAAATAAATGATAGACATATGAAACCTACAATCTCTGAATGCAAAATGTCATCCTTTACACATTGTTGGATTTTACACATGACAATATTTGAAGACAGGCAGAAGGTAGATGTCAAAGAATCAGGAAAGCAACTGAAAAGGGGCAGATGAAAGGTCTCTTCTACAGAGTTTTTAAGAGATTAGATTCATGTTGCAAAGGTCTTTTATTTCTGTCCTAGAGAACAAGAAGTCAATTTGTTTCCAGGCAGTCCTTTACTTCAAGTGATTGTACTGGGCCAATGAATTAAACCTTTTGTATATGTATACTCAATCCTCACAACAAGCTTGTAAGGTAAATACTATAATCATACTGATTTCATATATGGAGAAACTGAGACACAAATAAGTTAATTTTGTTAAGACCTTATAGATGCTAAATGTTAAATTTGAAGTTTAAACTTGGGGAGTCTGGCTGTAGTCTGTTTTTGTAACTATATTTGAGCAGAGACCTAGATAATAACAGAAGAGACCAGCGAAACTTTCTGGAAGAAAATGTTCCAGGTAGAAGCAAACCCATAATGCAAGCGTCCTCATGTATCTGTTTCAAATAACAGAAAGGCCTGTATGATAAAGCGTGGGAATTATTGAGAGGAAGAGTGGTAATAATGAGATGCAGTGGTTTGTGGGCCTTGGAAAGGATTTTGGTGCTCATTTTGAGAAAAATAAGAAGCCAGAGAAAGGTTTTAAGAAGAGATGTGATACAATTGATTTATTATTTAAAATAATACCATGGTTGATGTATGAATACTAGGGTAGAAGCAGAGAACCACAATATTGAATATAAAATAATATTTAAATTCAATAGATGTCAAGCTCATATATATATATGAGAAAAAGTGAAAGATATACAGAGAGAGAGAGAATCAGTCTTATTTTTTAAAGTAAACTATGCAATTCTCAAAATTGCTTAATAGTGAGGAAAAATATATTTTAGTAAAAATAGGTCATATACTTAGTTTAATACTCTCTAAAACATTTGCAGGTTTTTAGAAATTGATGTGATCTTTTGTTCGATGTCTCTGTCTAGGCCATGACCTGACATAGCAAGCCCTATCAAACTTTTCCATTGACTTCTCCATTAAATTGCTGGTCTTTGGTCCTTGGCATTCAGCATTTGGTTGCAGCTGGAAGGTGGCTGGGGGAACTGCCTGTGCTCCATAGCTAGCTTTGCCCTGGACTCAGAAATCCTGCATCTCAGCCCCACTGAGTAGGTTCAACATCACCTGCCCCACAATTCATGTCACCTCCACAAATGTTGAGCTAGGCAAGCGCTATACTTCTTATTGCTGGTATGGCAACTGCCTCTGGGTCTCCTCTATCCAGGAGATAGGAGCTCAATTTGTTCCAGAACAGCTAGGAGGTCTGATGTCCACCTCTGTAGTCACTGTTAGACTAAGTTTTACAATAGATTTTCTTAATTACTTAAGGAAGTGTTTCAATATTCAGACAATTGGTACTGCTGTATCTATATATAATTGATGATGACCAGCCCTGCTTGGACTATGAAGGAAGTGGTGGGGGTAGAGAGAATTGATCATGTTCTAGGCATATCTAGAGATGCTGCTGATGGATGGCATGTAAGATAGAAAGAAGCATCAAGGATGATTCCAGGTATTGGTCTGAGTGACCAGAAGAAAGACTGGAAGAGGATCAGCTTTTGTGAGTGGAAATAAAGCATTTGGTTTTAGACACAAAAAGTTTCAAATGCTTACTCAGTATCCAAGTGGAGCTTCAAGTACCTGTTTGATCTATGAATTTAGAGTTCAAAGGAACAATTACAATTAGAACTTTTTCAGGAATGAGTAACTCAATAGCCTGATAAATGATTTCCATTCAGCTGGTTAGAACCATGACTTTTGTTTAAGATAGAATTTGAACATATTTATGATTACCTGCCTGTTTCAATGTAAGTAAATAAAATAAAATAAATGCAAACCCCAAAATCTCTATAAAAGCTATATAATATCTCAGTTTTCTAATGTTTAGCCATATGAAATATAAGAATAAACCCATGCATAGTGTATTAACCTAGTACCTCTCTCTACTCATTCACCCTTTCCCTGAATAATCAGGCACTAAATATGATTAAATCAAGCTTTAATAGAAAACTCCCCTTAACCAAATGATATAATGCTGAACCTATACAAGCCAAGTCAAGCAGAAAAGCTAGTTCTCTTGAAGAAACATATCTGAGAGAAATCTCAGAGGTGAGTGTAATCACCGACTTCTCTTTCCCATTCCTCTAAAAATGTCTTGAGTTTTAACCTAGAATGATTTTGTGAATGAGGAATCATAAAACTATGGTGAGTACAAAAAATGTTTTAATAAAGTATTCAATACAGTATTTCCCTGTGGGGGCTTTTAAGAAGTGAGAGGCTGAAAGGAGTGACTGTCACTGTTGGAAACCCAGTACCAATGGGACTTAGCTTTAATAGAAAGATTCCTTGTCCAGTTTTGCCCAACAGGCTTCATGAGGAGGAATAGGAAAGCTCTGGAAGTCATGAAGGACCATGTGAATGAATTGAATCCACTTGCAAACAGATAGATCTAAACCAGTTTTTGCCTTGGGCTTCCTACCAAATGCAGTATCGTGGAGGAAGGAGAATTTTGATATACAAAAGGTGTTAACATGATTTTGGTTTGACCCCCCTATGCTCTGCATTTCCAGAGTAAACAATAGTAACAGAGAGACTTGTGGTTTTACCCAATAAGCATTTCAAGCAGACTCATTCCTTGGCCTAGTTTTGTGTTCAAGGTCTATTACTACTAATGTAATTCTTGTGTTTCAAATGGAAAGAAATGAGAGTACACTCCTTATATATAACTTAAGCATATCCCTGCAAATTCTGCATGTATGAAACAAGTGTAAGCCATGAATCCTCCACTTTGTGTGTCATTGTTTATTAATAAAGAAAGTGCTATTGCTTGAATATGAATATCACTTGGTGTAATAAAATGTAGAAGGAAAAATTATGTGTTCCAGCTCTGGTTCAGTCTGACTGTGACCAGCATAAATTATCAAAACTTGATCAAAGACTGTCTTGGAGTTGTCTGAGTGTCATGATTCTGATGTGTTTTGATTTCCTTCTGGAGTCATAAATTGCACCTTTGGCACAATGAGGGATGAGTTGTTCCTCCGGATAGAGTTGTTCCTCCTCATGGAATTGTTTCTTCTCATGGAATTGCGTTTCCTCAGGGAATTCTGATGTGAAAGTTCACTCTTTTGAAGGGTCTGAATAAGAATGGAAGGCTTTTCATCCAGCTCTCGGGCGCTGCAACGTGGAGCAGCTACTTTAACAGTGTTGCCAAATTTGGAGTAATCCACAGAATACACTCCTTCCTCCTCAGTCACAATAGACACAAAGCGGTGGCCCCATTGGATCTCCTCAGCGATGTAGGAGGTTCGTGCTTGTGTAGTAATGCCAGTAGTTTCAACCACCCCTTCCAGGATAACTATGACCTCCAAGTCCTGGTTGACCAGGTCAGTTGCTGAGATATCATACAAGGGGCTGCGTTTGTCAATCACATGGCAGATAATCAAAGGGGCCACCAGAAAAATGTTATTGCTCTCAATCGGGTTATCAACAGGAATGTCCAGTTGGTGAATAGGCACCACCTCCCCTTCAGGTGTGGTTGTTTTCTTGACCACCTGGATGCGCACTGAAGCACTAATGATCATGCTTTTCCTCAAGTCACCCACTCGGAACATGAAGCATAACTTGCCATTTCGGACAGCAATCACAGCATGGCGGCTGAAAATCAAAGTTTCTGCCCTTCTGTGAGCCTGAGCTGTTTTCATGAAAATGCAGCCTAACATGACTGCATTGATGATCAAGCCCACAATATTCTGGAGAATCAAAACTGTGATGGCCAGAGGGCATTCCTCTGTCATCATTCTCCCTCCAAATCCAATGGTCACTTGAACCTCAATGGAGAAGAGAAAAGCAGAGGTGAAAGATCTGTGAGGAATGATATGAGAAAACAAATGTCATCAGGTCAAATTGTGAATAATAAAGTAACATATTAAGCTGAACTTTTCCATTTATTTCTTTAAAGAATATTGAATGCTTGTGGAAAGACTAGCCAAATTAACTTGTAAAATGCCTTATTCCAAACTGTGTTTAGAATAGTCTCTCTCTCTCTCTCTGTCTCCCTCTCTCTTGTTCTCTCACTTCTGCAGGCATCTACTTCCAGACTTCTGTGATTTAACTGGGTATAATTCTATTAATATTTTCTAGGTGATGTAGTGATAGGTCTAATTGTATGAAAGCATTAATATAATAAATATACATATTTATAATTATAGGCATATTTTATTTTGTGACATAGTTTACTTTCACAAAGGCACAGTTTACTTTGTGAAATTTTCTACCAGGTAGATGCTTATTATTTATTACCTATGTGTCTAGAAGATTTGAGTCACATGGAAAGTACTGAGTAATTAGTGAACTTTTTATTATCTATAATCTTTATAGCAATATTTGTTACCTAACACTTATTTGGTACATTATATAGAAAAAGCACAGAACTAAAAAGTGATGCAAAACACATCATTCTAAACTACTAATATTTTTAATAAATGATAATTTTTTCCACTTGAAAAGTGTCTTATTGGTTATCTCATTTTGTTCTCTAAGTTATTGGGAGACTATTAAAGCTATTAAAGGAAGAACTTGAGAGGGATTAATAAATGACTGTGTCAAGGTCATGTACAGGTATACCTTCTTTATTCCACTCTGCTTTATTGTACTTTGCAGTTATTGTGTTTTTACAAATTTATGATTTATGGCATCCTTGTGTCCAGCAAATCTACTGGCACTATTTTTTCAACAGCATGTGCTCACTTTGTGTTTCTGTGTCACATTTTGATAATTCTGACAATATTTCAAACTTTTCCATTATTCTTATATCTGTTATGATCTATGGTCAGTGATATTTGATGTTACTATTGTAATTGTTTGGGGGCACCACGAACTGTGCCTATATAAGATGGCAAAATTAATTGACAAAAGTATGTGTTCTGACTTCTTTACTGATCAGCTGTTCCCTTATATCTATCCCTCTCCTTGGGTCTCCCTACTCCCTGAGATACAACAATATTGAAATTAGGTCAATTAATAACCCTACAAGTAAAAGTAATAATCGTTCATCTTTCATTTTAAATAAAAAGCTAGTCATGATTAACTTTAGTGAGAAAGGCATGTGGAAAGCCAATATAGGCCAAAAGTTAGACGTCTTACACCAAACAGCCAAACTGTGAATGCAAAGGAAAAATTCTTGAAGGAAATTCCAAGTGCTACTTCAGTGAAGACATGGATGATAAGAAAGTAAAACCTTATTGCTGAAATAAAGAAAGTTTGGTCTGGATAGAAGATAAAACCAGCCACAACATTCTCTTAAATTCAAGCCTAATCCAGGTCTTAACTCTTTTCATTTCTATGAAGACTGAGAGAGGTGAAGAAGCTGCAGCAGAAAAGTTTAAACCTGGTAGAGGTTGCTTCGGGAGGCTTTAGGAAAGAAGCCATATCTATAACTTAAAAAAGCACAAGATGAATCAGCAATCACTGATATAGAAGTCGCAGCAAGTTATTCAGAAGATCTAAGATTACCTGTGGAGGTGGCTATACTCAATAACAATTTTCAGTGTAGATGAAACAGCCTTCTATTGGAAGAAGATCCTTATCTAGGACTTTCATAGCTGAAGAGGAGAAGTCAATGCAGGCATCAAAGCTTTAAAGGACAGTCTGACTCTCATTAGCTGCTAATGCAGCTGGTGAGTCGAAATTGACACCAATGCTCATTTATCATTCTGAAAATCCTAAATCCTTTATGAATTATATTAAATCAACTCTACCTGTGCTCTGTAAATGGAACACCATTACCTGGATGACAGTGCATCAATTTACAGGATAGTTTACTGAGTGTTTTAAGCCCACTGTTGAGAGCCAATGCTCAGAACAACAACAACAAAAAAAACCCCACGAGATTCCTTTCAATTATTACTTCTCATTGACAATATACCTAGTCACTCAAGAGCTCTGGTGGAGACATAGAAGATGAATACTGTTTTCATGCCTCCTAACATAACATCCATTCTGTGGCTCATGGATGAAGGAATAATTTCAGCTTTCCAGTCTTATGATTGAAGAAATACATTTTATAAGGTTGTCATAGATAGTGATTCCTTTTTCTTTTCTTTTTTTTTTTTTTTTTGAGTTGGTGTCACTCCATTGCCCAGGCTGGAGTGCAGTGTCACACAAGGCCACCCCAGTGTTGACCTGCTAGGCTCTGGTGATCCTTCCACCTCAGCCTTCCAAATAGCTGGAACTATAGGCATGCACTACCACGCCTAGCTAATTTGTTTATTTATTTATTTATTTATTTATTTATTGTAGAGATGAGGTCTCACCAAGTTGCCCAGGCTGATCTCAAACTCACAGGCTCAAGCAATCCACTTGCCTCGGCCTCCCAAAGTTACAGACTGAGCCACTGAGCTTGGCTGATAGTGATTCCGATGGATCTGGGCAAAGTAATTTGAAAAATTTCTCAAAAGGATTCACTATTCTAGTGCCATTAAGGACATTCATAAATAATGGCAGGAAGTTGAAATATCAACATTAACATGAGTTTTAGAGAAGATGATTCCAATCCTTATGGATCACTTTGAGGGTTCAAGACTTCAATGGAGGAAGTAACTTCAGATGTGGTGGAAATATCAAGAGAACTAGAAATAGAGGCTGAAGATTTGACTGGATTGTTGCAATCTCATGATAAAACTTGAACAGATGAGGAGTTGCTTCTTACGGAGGAGTAAAGAAAGTTTCTTGAGATGGAAACTACTCCTGGTGAAGATGTTCTGAACATTGTTGAAATGATAACAAAAGATTTAAAATATTACATAAATTTAGTTGATAAAGTAATGGCAAGGTTTGAGAAGATGGAATCAAGTTTTGAATGAAGTTCTACTGTGGGTAAAACACTATCAAACAGCATTGCATGCTACAAAGAAATCTTTCATGAAAAGAAGAGTCAATTGATGTGTCAAACTTCATTGTCTTATTTTCAGAAATTGCCATAGCCACTCCAGCAACCACCAACCTGATCAGTCAGTAGCCATCAACATCGAGGCAAGACTCACCACTGGCAAAAAGATTGACTTGCTGGAGGCTCTGATGATCACTATTTTTTTCTTTTTTAGCATTAAAGTATTTTAAAATTAAGGTATTTACTTTTTTAGACATACCAGAATTGCATATTTACTTGACTACAATATAGTAAACATAATGTTACATGCATCAGGAAACCAAAATAAAAAAAGGATGACTGGCTTTATTGTGGTATTTGCATTATTGTGATGATCTGGAATGAAAACTGCCATATCTCACAATATCTCCAAAGTATACTTGTAATTAATGCTAACTTGAATTTCCTCAATTTGACCTAGTCCTCAACTTGGCCTAGCAAAAGGAAGGGACCAACAAGTGTCAAGATTTTCTTGGAAAGCTTTTTCAAATTGCGTATCTCCTCCACATCTTAGTAACAGACAATGATTTGGTAGGTTCGGGATGGAATGTGAAAAGTTCTCAGGTGATTATGACTTACCCTCCTGGTTGAGAAATATCTCATTTGGTTATTACTATTCACTTAACTACATATCCAGTACTGCTGTGGCTTCTTCATAGAAACAATATTAGTCCTATCTTTGCCTCCAGTCCCACCTTCAAACTTCTCTAATTTATAGAAGACAAGTCATGCATTGGCCATCTGTCAAAGTTTTATCTATTATTGATGTCACAGACAATGAGTGATTGGAATGTTTAAACATTTGAATACTTAGTATACACAATGCACTTTGGCAGCAAACCGTGAAGGGTAAATAAGAATATGTGAGTTACTCTTGGTTAGCTTTTAAGTGCAGTGTAAAATGTGCCTTCTTTTTTCTTTGTTGCTAAAACGATTCATAGAAATCTACAATAATTGGTTTTTGCACAAGATACACACAATAAGATATATGGTGTGGTTCAAATAAGGGGCAAACAATAAGAATGGACCCCCAGAGGAGGGGCGTGAACACAACATTGATTTCTGATAATGCATCTATACTTCAGGGAGCAATCTAATGATGAGTATACCAAATGGTTTGTTTTAAGGGTTTAAGAGACTATTCATGTGCCATATTTTGTATATTGTTTATCTTATGAGAGAATTTAATTCTAAACATTATATATGATGCAAGACCCAGCCTTTTATTGACACCTGTCATGCTAAATAATCTCAAGAGATAAGTGGTAAGCTGCTTTTTTCTGTTAAAGAGAGGGATAGGCTGAATAATAATGAGAAAGAGGAAATATGTTGGTCTATTTTCAGACTCATATTAAAAAATTATCTACGCGAAGAGGAAAGTGAGTCACCTTAAAATGAGAATAGTCAAATACTACTTGGATATACTGGTCAATATCCATTGAAAAGTTGTTTCCAATTTTGATGATATGACTGCATAATGAAATTGTGAAGGGAAAGGGAATGCAAATAATTAGAATTATTATTAGTCATATTTTAAATTTCTATTGGAAGAGAATAAAGGTTTTCCTATATTTTTAATGGAATTTTAAAATTACATATGGTTTGTTATTACTAAACCCTGTGGAGATTAAAGTATACATAGTACCATAACATTAAAATAAAATCAGTAAGAACAGAATCTTAAAAACTATCAAGTAATTATAAGTAAGAAATGCAATTCAAAATGCTAGACTTGCTATGTTAATAAAGTTAACTTGGTCCCATTATATGTTTGACACCATTTCTCACAGTTGACAACGTTCATACCAACAGGAATGCATCAGGGAAATGAATATGCTTCAGAACACATCTTATTTGAAAAAAAAATACCAGTAAATAGCTTTTACTAACCAGTATATCCTGTAAAATTCTTTTTAGAAAAATCTTTGAAAGGATATCACTTTTAATGATAAATATTTCATAAAATGCTTAATAATTTCTTTTTAATGAAAAAGACAATATATTTGTCCTGTGAATAAAATCTGCTATTTATTTTCAAGCTTTATTATTGTTTCTTTTATCTCTTTTTATCAGTATCTACTGCTTAATTTATATTTATTAAAAATTTATTTTGATATAAACATGATTAATCAATATAGTGCCAATATATTTCTTAAAGAGAAATATTATAGATAATATTTGACCTCCAAATATTTATTAAATATTTTAATAGATATTTTAAAGTATTTAAGATTTAATAGATATTTTAATATTTTAATTGTTTCCTTTATATCTCCTGTACTGATGATGATAATGACCTACATTGTTTACCTACATTTTCTTTGAGACAAAAGTTTGTGACAAGTTAGAGAAAAGAAAATAATATTTACTCAATGGTAAAACCAGCAGAGCAATTCAATATAGTTTCACTCCTCAAAATTAAAGGTGAGATCTGTGGTGTGTGATCTCACCACACCCACACTGCATCCCTACTTGAAAGGCTGGCATTGCAGTTACTTAGCAAATGGAAGGGTGGCAAGCTCATAGTCTGGGGTCTGCGTCTTACATTGATATGCTAAACTTCTTAAGATTTCAGGGTTACTAAAGATCTCATTCTTTGTAGTTTCCTGGCAGTAAAGTGTTTTGTCAAGTTTCTTTGCTTTGCATACTATGTGAATTTAGAATGTTATTCAGAAAATGTTCTAAAAAATTTTCTAGTGTCACTATTGTTTTGCTTCAGAGTGAACATTTTTGCCATTGACAAAAATTATCACTCTCCATCTTCCAACAAAACAAATTAACACAGCTAAAAGTTTTTAGGCCACGTGAAAGTATTAGAGATGAATCATTGAAATCAAATTTGCTTTACCTATCCATGAAATACTTAAAATATAAGAGAAAGAATCCAAAATTAGGTAATCTAAGAATTGGCTTGTTCCTATTTCATTAAAACTTTGAAAGAAGACCACAACATAATTCCTTACTTCTACATAATCCCTTCCATGAAAATTTTGGGCCAATTTCCATTAAAAATTAGTGTTTTCTAGTTCTGAATCTTAGCATAACTTTTGATTTTGGAGTCCAATGCAATCAGCTATGTTATTTATTTCATTTTTAGTAGATTTTAAATCTAAGACACCCCCCCCCGGAGTGCCTTCTCAGTATTCTTATTATTTCTGAAATGTCATGGGTAAGAGAAGTCATAAAAATATTACTAGCATTTGTACAATATTTTTGTTGATTGAGAATATTTACTTGTGGACATTGGGACAATGGACAGCAGCTTTTCAACTAAATGTATGCTTTTTGGAGTAAGGTACTCTGTGGAATCCTTTGAACTACATTTTAAAAATAGCTAGCATAATTTTTTTTTTTAATTTTTTGTCCCGATGATCTGTCTAGGGTTGTGAGTGGGGGCATAATATTTTTAAGGTTGGCTCCATATTTCCAGAGACTCTTCATCCATAAAGTTGCATTTTAAAAGATGTTTAATATGCTGGGTTTTTTTTTTTTTTTTTTGGCTTTGTTGTTTCCGAAGATTCTAAACCCAACCTTTTATTTCACTTTCAACTAAGTAACAGAATGATAAAAGAAAGGGCATTTTAATATTTTTCCATACAGTTTCCAACCCCGCCTCATCCCATTGCGTTCTTACCTGACATTAGTCACACACACAGTGGACTCCAAACCACTTTTCTCCATTCCACTTTTCTCCATGTAAGCATAGATGTCCCCATGGGCAAAGGCCACCAGCCACCACATGATAGCGAAGAGTAGCCAGCTGCAGAGGAAGGACATGGTAAAGATGACCAGCGTGTGGCGCCATTTGAGGTCCACCAAGGTGGTGAAGATGTCCTGGAGGAAGCGTCCTTGCTCACGGATGTTCTTGTGCGCCAGGTTGCAGGCCCCGCTCTTGGCGATGAAGCGGGCTTTGGGGAGGCGGTCTCGGATGCGCGGTTTGCGCAAGTTCTCTGCCGCGATGCGCGCCAGTACATACTCCTCCGGGATGATGCTCTTCCTGGCCAACATCGTCCTGTCACCATAGCCAGCCTATCTACCTGACCTGCCTCTCCTTCTTTCGAGACCCGTCCTCCTGCACAAGGGAAACATTAATTATAAACTTTTTTTTAAACTCCGTATTCTCACTTCTTTAGTCCTTGTACTCAGGGATACGTCTAACCACGTGAGGTGACATGCAAAACCAAAGGTATGATTGCATTAATCCAAGCGTGACTCTAGTTTGTGCAGGAGTTCTGGGATCTTGGAGAAATTATTTGGTCTGAATCAGAACTGTTTTCATTTTTCTTATCATTCTGAAAACATAAGGGCATAGCTTCAGTTAAACAAAACAGGAGCCTCCTGTAAACAGCAGGCTCAAAGATAATTCTTTGCATATAACCGCGTCTGTACATGTGCAAGAATACTAGCACGTGGCGTCAATGATGAAAAGTAAGGCCAACTGAAAACGTATCTACTTGCTTGTTTAAAGCATTTAGATGATGTGGCAATATTCAAAGTAAAGGAGACATTCTTCCTCCGTTATTTTTAGCAGTAAGCAAAGAAAAGGCCGTGGCCCCTTGACCAGTATAAATAACACGTTAAGTATAATCTGACAGAATAATAATAAGAGAGATGCTGTGTTAAAAATATCGAATTATTAAAAATTTGAAGGAATTATGAGCCGCATTTTTAAAAGGAGGCAAAAAACAGTTTCCTATGGAACACATTATACAGTGAACTTTTTTTTTTTTTTTTTTACAACGAAGGAAAAATACCTATAAGGTGCAGGAAAACTCCGGACAGTAGCCCGCGAGCTGCGGTGGAGTTAAACAGGGACTGTACCCGGAAAAATGCATCCGGCACTGTACACCTCTGCTGTATTTTGCATTTTAAACCATGTACGAGGACGCGGACAGCCTTCCCTCCCCTCCCCCAGGAGCGCTGAAACTTACAGACTCCGGGCAGCGAGCACGGCGGCGTCACCTCCTTGCACACGCGGGACCGCGGGCAGGTCCCCCGCTCACCCATCCCGGCGCGCAGAAGCAGGGGCCGCCGGTGCCGCGGGGACAGATTCGGGGGCTGCTCGTCCTAAGCAGAAGAGTTAAAATAATAGAAGGTACAATTGAAGCTAAACGCGGGGAGGGCTAGAGGAAGGGGGATGGGTGTAGATCTTCCCCTCCCCCTGCTGCGCTCAACTCCCTTGGCCGTGGCAGTGGGCGGAGGAGGGGCTGGATGGTGGGGGAGGACGATGCTGCGCAAATCAGCCTCCGGGTTAGAGCTTTGACGCGCGCCAGACCCCAGAGGCCGCGGATGTCGCGGAGGTGGGGGCAGGAGGGTGAGGGCCAAGGCGAGTCCCGCGGGGCACTAAGCAGGCCAAAGGGAGGGGTGACCCGAGGAGGGCGGAACCCGTAGAGTCAGCTCCCTTCCCAGTAGCCGCGACCCCCTGCCGCCCGCGTGACACACAAGGCTTTAAAAGGCTCTCTGCTCAGGGGAGAGAACTTTCCAAGTCCACTGACGTAAAGAGATTTTTTATTTTTTATTTTTATATTGTAATCTGGGGAGATAATGGGCTACTTCAAATGGACTAAAACCAGATATAGAGATCAGAAAATATTCTTCCGAGGCGTTCAGGCTCTGTACACACAATTATTTACATTAAATTTCTGCCTTGTAGGGATGATGCAGGTGGGAGGTGTTCTGAAATCCATCATAGCAAACTATTTCTTCACCAGCCAAAGCCAGTTCTCAGGGAATTGCACACACACACACACACACACACACACACACACACACCCCAAAACAAGCAGCCATACACACACAAAATGTAAGAAAGAAATTGAAAAAAGAAACCACTCAGTCGCTCCCAGTGAAGAAATTTTACCCCAAACAGGGACTGCTGTAAACACTTTAGCACTGAAATGCCCATTGGGTCTTCAGTAATAGGTTACTTTCTGAAATGATGCAGTTTCTTTCTCTTGTCTACATTGTCTGATGGTAAAGCAGAGCGATTGTGCAGGAGAAAGGTTATACAGTAAATATCTATAGCTCTTTGAAAAGTAGCCAACAAAGACAAATGTGCTTTTTCCCACAGGTCAAGTCTCCTGATTTTGGCACTTGCACTAATGGAAACTTTAATTCTTGGAAATTTCATGTATTTTCCAAGACTCAAGGCTGAGAGTGTATGGAGCATAAACAATGTGTTCATTTAATTACCCAAAGGCCTAAAATTAGTCTTTAATGAAGGCAAATGAAGAACATTTTTTTCTCTTTGACAGGTTGGATCTGCTTAACCCTTTCAAGACTGGGGTTCCCAGTCTGTTAGTTGTAGTCCTCTCTACAGTCATTAATTTTTGCAGTAATTCATGTAGTAGTTTTGCCACAAGTGTGTGGGGATCAATTTGTGTAGTCAGTTCCTTCCCTTCGTTGTTCTGTTTTACAATTGCCTTTGGTGTGCAATTTATTATCCATTATTTTAGCCTGGAGAACATTCATTGAACAGCTATCTTGTGAAGTTTTTTAGGTTTATATATCAAGAGATATCTAAATATATAATTTTGCTGCCCTTAAGAGATATACAGTTGTAGTAAGAGAGACAAGACATTGATATCCTCTAAAATAAGCAAAGATGTGAATAGAATGGGAAAGAAAATACAACAAAGTGCCATGGGAATTCAAATGATATTTAAGACTAAGAGGCTAAGGAAAAATTCATGCATTATTTGGAGTCTGATCTGGTCTTTGAAAGACTGGATATATTTGAGGTATACAGAAAAGTAGAAAGAAGGCAGTCCACATTAGCAGTGAGGCCTTGAAAAAAAATGCATAGGTCACCTTAAATGCTCAACAAAAAAATCTGGGCAATCCTCAGTAGGTAGTGGTAAACCCAGGAAAGATTTTGATCAGAGAACAACACAATAAGAGACTGTTTTAGGAGGACTAATCAGGAAGCAGAGGATAGTATGGCTTCAAGCATTGCATTTCTTTCTTTCTTTCTTTCTTTCTTGAGTTGGAGTCTCACTCTGTTTCCCAGGCTGGAGTGCAGTGGCACGCTCTTGGCCACTGTAGCCTCGACCTGCTGGGCTTCAACGATCCTTCCGCCTCAGCCTTCCAAGTAGCCGGAACTACAGGCGCGCACTACCACGTCTGGCTAATTTTTGACTTATTGTAGAGACAAGGTCTCGCCAAGTTGCCTGGGTGGGTCTCAAACCCGCGGACTCAGGCAGTCCACTCACCTTGGCCTCCCAAAGTGGTGGGATTACAGGCTGAGCCACCGAGCCTGGCCAAGCATTGCACATCTAAGTAGAGTCCCTTTGGGCTCCAAAATTCTGTGACTGGCAGAAGAAAATGCTGAAAACTATTACATCAGTTAGAGAAGGAATGAGGTTTGGGCCAATAGGTACTTTCAGTGGGCGATATATGCAAAAGAAAATATACAGTCAATATTGGGAGAGGGTAAAGTCAGAGGTGACTGTGATATTTATAGTGGTGACAGAGAAATAGTAAGAATATTGGAATGAGAAGAGGCAAACTGCTATGGAGAATTTATTAGAAGATTGCAACAAATAAATCCATATCTGAATCCTCTGAAAATTCTGTGTTTCTGGTATACTACATATCTCAGAGACAATTTTTTTAAGTGACGTATAGTCTTCCAAATATACAATTATAGTATGTTTTTACTCGTTTTGATGACAGGCTGTATCATATTTTTATTAGTAGATAATTTAACTTGATTGATTCAAAATAAGGACAAATAATAAAGATCAAATTTTAAGACATTAATGAGTAAATATTTGATGATAATAAACTTAAAAACAAAAAATAGCCATTTATTAAAAAGATGAAGAATATGCATTATGAAAACATTGAAACTTTTTTTTATCTTTTTAATTTCCATTTCCTTCCTGAAAGTTTTTCCTTAGTGTGTGTGCACGCACGTGTATGTGTGTGTTTTCTTTAACTATTTTTTCTGCACTGAGAAGAAACATGAGGGCATGCTGTTTATTATCACCACACACCCAGGGTCTCGAATTGTTCCTCTCTCCTGGTAGTAGGTATTCAATAAATACTTGTTAAATGAAGGAAAGAAGGCATAGGGCTCAAAACATGATGTTTCTTGCATTTGCCCTCTCATGTCTCCACCCTTCATGTTTTTGCAACCATTTCTCAAAACCTCTGCAGGAAATTTGAAGTTTTGGAGTTCTCTTTGAAGTCTACGATGATACCTGTCTGCAAAGATTCCCTTATTCTCCCTTTTCTCTTTACTCTAATGTTCTCCCTTTATACTGTCCACTTCTCCCTTCCTCAGCAACTTTTTTTTTTATGGAGTTGGAGTCTCACTCTGTCGCCCAAACTGGAGTGCAGTGGCCACTCCTGGCCACCGCAGCCTCGACCTGCTGGGCTCCGGCGATCCTTCTGCCTCAGCCTTCCAAGTAGCTGGAACTACAGGCGCACGCTACCACACCCGGCTAGTTTTTGGTTTATTGTAGAGATGAGGTCTCGCCAAGTTGCCCAGGCGAGTCTCGAATCCGCAGGCTCAGGCAATCCACTCACCTCAGCCTCCCAAAGCGCGGGATTACAGGCTGAGCCACCGAGCCTGGCTAACTTTTTTTTTTTAAACTACTTCAGGTCAGCAATACTTCAACTTCTTTGGCATTCGCTGGCTATGTTGTTTCTCTTCACAACTTGACTTTGAACTTAATGGAGATATACCTCTCTCTATCCCCTAAAAGTCTTTCTGGACACATAGCAACTGCTCAGTAAATATTTATTATTGACTGAACTCTACCTCCTTCCTCCTTTTTGATTTTCCTTATATTATGGTCCTGATAGTGAACATTTAAGTTTACCACTGGTGAGAAATTGGCAAAGGAAATCAATTAATTTTTCAAGAGTATATTTACTACTTAAAGCTTATTTTACTGATCTGCTTATTCAATCACTATTTTGCTGTTGCCAATAAAAGTTACATGCATTTTCTTAACTGTTCAATAACTTTCCTAATTATTCATTCAAGAGGGAAGACTAATTTATGCATTACTCCTAGAGGATACCAGTAATAGGTTTGAACAGAGCTAACTTTATTGAAATATCATGATTTTCTTGACTATTCAGGAATCTTATTAGAATCTGCTCATGGTGCATACCAAAGAAATATATGCAACTGGGAAGCAATTCAAAGGTATTTGCTCACTTGTAAGTCAGCATCTGTCAGGTGTCTTTCAGACTCTATTAATATTTGATTTGTGTTTCTGAAATTCCCATTCTCTTAAGAAACAAAGCTTGTCAAGTGCCTTCAGACAATGGGACAAATATTAGACTGATACTTTTCCCAATTGTCTGCTGCTTTAATTACCAAATACAAATCAGTGAAGTTTTTGAAACTGCTCTTGAGATTCAAGGTGAAGTCCTCACATTTGATGACTTTGCCTTTGACTTGACTTGTGAATTTTGAACTCAGATTTCCTGAAACATATTGGACTGTACAGTTTGTAGAGTCTTCAGAATGATAAAGGAAACAGTTTACGTTAGCAACCCAGATAACGCTTGGTCTATTTGCTTAGTATGCTGCTTTATTTGTGTCCTCATTTAAACCACTTTGGAACATACTGCTTTGAAATCAGCTTAATAAAATTGTTCTATAAACTAGTAATCAAAACATGTTATAAATTCACTTTTTTGAGGTTATCATGAAATGGGAATGACAGTATAACTTCTTAATTATCTGTTCCAATGAGTGCAGAGAACATTTATTTTTGAGATATATATCTATTCATGTGCAGAAAAGTGCCATTCTCCTTGAAATTAGGTCATGCCATTTCTTCTTTGCATTCTCAGCTCCTCAAACTTAAGCCAGCTCACACGTGTGAATCAGTAAGGTCAGAAGGAGGGCATTAATAACAATTACTACTCTTTGATTTGCATCTAGGTGAATAAAACAAAGTTCCTGCTAGGCTTTGAAGCAGAAAATAGTTTGATGTGTTTGAAGAACAGTAATCCTATCAGTAGTACAGTAGGTAGGGGAGAAGAAAAGCAGGAGAAGAGACAGGAAAAGTGGGAAGTGTATTAATCAATCATCCATTTCTCCACTTAATAAATACAGATTGAAAGTGTGCCAGGTACCAGGCTATGAAAGTCATTGACCTAGTCCTTGAGACAGCTGCA
>CAUYQG010266836.1:0-90612 GCA_963574415.1 Tarsius wallacei
CCAGTCTGTGGGCTGTCTCTCTGCTCTCTTGATGGTTTTGGTTTTGCAGAAGCTTGTCAGTTTAATGAGGTCCCACTTGTCTATCTTATCTCTTATGGCCCGTGCGTTTTGGGTTTTGTTCAGGAATTGGATGCCAGTTCCAATTTCCATAAGGATGTGTCCTGCATTTTCTAAGGTTCTTATGGTTTGAGGTTTTACATTTAGGTCTCTGACCCATTAAAAGTTAATTTTTGTGTATGGGTATAGATAGGGGTCTTTTTGAATCTTCTGCATGTGGTCAGCCAGTTTTCCCAGCACCATTTACTGAATAGGTTCTCCCCTCCCCAGTGGTAGGTGGTGGAGGCTTTGTCGAAGATGAGTTGGTTAAGAAATTGAGTTTTTGCTTCTGGAATCTCAATTCTATTCCATTGGTCTATATGGGTGGCGGGGCAGGGAGGAGAAGGGAGGTGGGGTCAACAGTAGTCAATATGTGTCGGGGGACAGGGGGACACCCCTTATCAACAAGGGTGCCTGAATGATGCATATTTGTATGCCCAACCCTTAACTGTACCCCACAATTTTAAAATAAAAAATATGTTAAAAAAAATCTCATGGAAAGCAGCCCCATTACACTTCTCATTCCTACATACCTCAGTCAGAAGCAAGAGCCCAAGGCTCCATCCAGTTTATCCCACAAGACACAAGCTCTTGCAGATTTATAAGTTCAAAGGTTCTGCTCACTCCCTAATATAAGCTCTTATCCCCCCTTGCCCCAACATCACCAAATCTTTCCAGGGTGCCCTAGGACTTTAGGGCCTGTAATCAGTAAATTCTCCTGTATCTTCTCCAAGTATTTGCTTCTCTTTCTTGCCCTGACAGACACCTAGCTGACTTTCCAGGCAATTGCAATTCTCCTGCAGTCTGCCTAAGTTTTTCCTTCCACACTCTTGGTATTATTGATCTTGGAGACCAGATAGGTGTACTTCTTGATCCCCCTTTCTGCTTCCAAACCACCACCCTTTCTACCCCAACCCTTCTGCTCAGTTCCTTTGAGATGCCTGCCATAAGACTATGCTACCACGGTCTCTTCTTATGTTATTTACCCACTTCCTGGCCACGCCATAATTCATCGAAACTTTCCTTATTCTTCTTTTTCTTCATCATCATTCTTAGTAATTGCAATATCCCTACAGACAGCCCATCCAATGTCTAGCTTCTCAGTTCCATGACCTGCTCAATCCAATGATATTGTTCTTGAAAATTCCTTAAACCTACCCTTTGCTGTGACTGTACCCTAAACTTGGTCAGTGCCAATACAGAACCATCATTGAGGTCTAAGTTTATAAATACCACCTAGAGTCTTTCCAATCAACTCTTTTCAGTATCCCCCAACCCAAGAGTTCTTTGATGCTACTGTGACTTTTGACATTTCCATCTTTTCCTCATCCATCACATCACTTATGTCTTCACTTTTCTCTCTACCTAACTTCTATTCCATTATAATTATAATCACTCCTTCTATATTCACTCCCAAATCCCCAGCAGCTGTTCCCTCCATCGTATTTGCTTAGCAAAACCAACCTTGCTCAAATCTATTCTCTGCCTCCACCCACCCAAACAGCCAACAGCCGAACAGGCTGGAGAAAAGCATACAATGGTGCTGTCTGGTCTCATTTAAAATTTATGACCTTAACTAACAAGTGAGTTCTTAGTTCTGTTTGAAAATCTTATTGTATTTTCCTAGTTGATTCACTCTTCAGATGACGATGTCAAGATTTCTATTCACAAACCTCCAGAGTCCCTTCCTCTCTCATCATGTTTCATCAGATAACTTTGATTATCATTTAACTAGAAACTAAAACCAATCAAAAGAGAAATTCTGTAATCAGGCAGTAAATCAGAGCCAAAGCTGCTCTCATCATGGGCATCAATGACCTCCATCAGGCCAAATCTGATCATTTACAATCTTCATTTCACAGTAGTATTTGAAACAGCTAATTATTGCCTCTTCCTAAAGTGTCTTTCTTCTCTTGGCACTTATAACACCACATTTGTTGTGCTTTGTAGGCATACTTCCTACCTCCTGGCATCTCTTTCTCACTTTCCTTTGCTAGGTTTTTCTCATATTCCTAACCTCTAACTATTGGAATGCCCTGGTTTTAGTCCTTGGACCTCCTCTGTCTCCACTCCCTCCTTAGGTGATGTGATGTGTGTGTGGACAACTTCCAAACTATATCCTCTAGCTCCCACACTTTGCTATGAATGTATCCTAAACCTTGTCATTGCCAACACAGAACCATCACTGAGGTCTCAAGTTTATAAACACTATCTTGTGTCTTTCCAATTCACTCTTTTTAGTATCTCCCATCCCCAAAGTTCTTTGATCCTACTGTGACTTTTGACATTGCTACCTTTCTTCACATTGGCACTTGGGTGTTCATCAGGCATCTCACAGCCAACAGGTCCAAACTCAACTCTTTTTCCCACTTCCCTCACCTATATCTGTTCTTCCCTCAGCATTCCTCATCTTCATTAATGGTGCCAGTTAAAATCTAGAGTCATATTTGACTTCATTCATTCTCTCCCACCCAACTGCCCATCTACCATATCCAGTCAGTATATCCTCAACTATACTTTAAAAAAAATGCTCAGCACATGCCTACCCTTCTCATCTCCAACCCTTCCACATTAGTCTAGGTCACTTTCACTCCTTACCTGATCTGCAGCAGTACCTTCCTCATCTGCCTCATTTTACCCTCTCTACCCTGCAGTCTCAGAAGTCTTTTAAAATCTGGCAGATCATGGTGCTCTTATGCTCAAAATCTCCAATGGTTCCCTGCCTCACTCAAAACAAAGGTCAAAGTCTTGACCATGGCCTACAAGGTCCTGAAAATTCTGCTCCCTGGCTAGTGTTGGGGCTCAAAAAACAATATCCCACAGTATGGTGATTTGACAGGCTGCATACTGTTAACTTAAGAAGCAGCCTCACAACCAAGGTCTCTCTGACCTTCTCCCGTCCCCATCTCTTGCCTCTTCTTCCATTCCCCTCTGAAGCACAGGAAGGTGTTTTCTCTGAAGTTCCCTAGGGGAAATTACACCAGATAAAATGCAACTGTCTTGAGCCCCTTCTTTACAAACTCTTCAAACAGGGAAGAGTCACTCCCAGGAAAGAAGGCCAGAGTTGACACCACACCCAGAACCAAGAAGAACCTCAATCCCAGTCTACGATCTGTTCCTTATGCCCCTCCATCTCCCCCCAAAACCATTTGCTCTTCCTCTAAAAGTATCTACAGACCCTACTTCCCTCTGCCTAATGAAGAAATATAAATACGTTTCTGAATCCTCACTTTCCTGTGATGCCCCATGAACATAATAAACTTGCTTGTCTTTTCTCCTGTTAATTGGTCTACTGTCAGTTTATTTCAACAGAGTCAATTATCAAACCTTCCGAGGGCAGAGGGGAAATTTGCTTTGCTCTAACCCTATCTCTCTGATTAAATTCCCTAACATGCTCCTCCTTATGTACTGTCCTTCAGATATAATGACTGACTTGTGTTTTAAAATCCTGTTTATTTTATTTTATTCATTGCCTTGCTTTTTTTTTTTTAGCACACCAAGCTGGCTCCCACATCAAGTCCTGTAAGGCCTGTTCATCTCTCTTTCCGGAATGTTCTTTGCAGGTATAGTTCTGTAGCTGTCTCTTCACAGCACAATTGTCACCATCTTGGAGAAACACCCATGAGCACTATGACTAAGTCCTTACCCTGCTCGAACCCTTTAACCTTCTTTCTTTTTTTTCCATGACATTGTTACTACCTGACAATATTACGTATCCATCTATCTATGTAAAGAGTTATCTACATCTTAAGATTTAAGAAATAACCAACTGAAAATAATACTTTGAAAAGGCAGTTTGAAGATTCCTTGAACTCCACTTTGATGAAGATCAGTACTACTCAATGTATGGTTATAGATTAGTGTTAATCCATGAACTGTTTGAGACTAGTTCACAATATTAAAAAGAGCTTGCCTGAAATGCAAATCAATTCACTGTTTCCTTCACTGAGAAAGTCTTACCAAGAAAAAGACATGAACTGAATTCATCAGTGTGCTTGGTGACACAGTTGTTTCACATTGTGATGCAAGCTCCTTATCCTGTTGCAGACCAGTTACAAGAGCCCATGGACCAGCATTTTGAATAACATTGATGTAGATAATTTAGCCCAGTCTTTCCTGTAACTCTTATACCTACAGTTTTGAAAACTATTTAAATTTCTCAACATACCTAGAGACAATTATGAAGAAGTGTGCTTTTTTACTTGTACACACACATACACAAACGACATATACATTAATAAAAACTTTGGAATGTATATATTGATGCTATGTATCAAGGGTGATGAAAGAGGAAGATATGTTCATTACACTATATATAGCATAATAATTGGTTAGCTCAGGTGCACTAGGAATAAAAAAGGTGTTCTCTGCTATTACAAGCCTCCTTCAGGTCAGGGATCAAATTTCTCCCTCCCTTACACCTTCTCAGAAGAGTATGCTACTCAAAACTCCATTCTTAATCATGTAAGCATTCACTCAGTAGATATTTATCCTGTGCCTACCATGAACTTGGCACTGGGGACACAGTGTGAACACAGTGTGAAAAAGATAGACAAAAATTCTGTCTTTGTGGAAATTACTTTCTAGTGGAAGAGACAGAAAGAAAAGCAACCAAAGTTGTTTTAAAATCTAATCTCTCTATTTTTCAGAAGTGATATTAATAGTATTAGTGACCATACTGAGTGTTTGTTTACATTTACATAGTACGGAAAATTAGGGAATTTTAGTCCGTTTAACTACTTTAAGAATAGTGAGACATGAGATTTAAAAGAAATAAAATGAAATGCTATGATTTTCAGTTTTACAAAAGTGCTTTTCTGAAAACTTCACCATTAATCCCATGGAAACATAACTGTTCAAAATAACCTAAAATGCAAGTTAAAAGGAAAAAAAAGCGTTTAACATAGTGCTTTTTACCTTTGCCTTTTTTTTTTTTGGTGGGGGCTGGGGGATACTATATAGTCACAAACATAGTGCTTTAATACGATTCAAACAAACACCCACTTGTGCCTCTGTCCCACCAAGCAGTACTTGCTACCCTGAACCTTTAACACAGCCAGGCATGTAAGTAGTACTGTCCTACAGCCAATCTTTAATTGCAACTACCTGCTTAGCATTAGCAGAAAAGAAAAAATCCTGACTCAGCAGGAAAAGCTTTCCTACCTCAAAAATTGTGTTACTTAATTAAATTAGGCTTCCCAAATGGAAATGATCTTCTAATCTATACTTGCAAACATGCTGCTCTTTGGTGAAATGCTTTTAAAATTTTTCCAAAAATAACCACATTGTGCTAGATAATTTTAGGCCATGACTCAGGGAAGTTTCTAGCTGCAGCTGGCCTCCTGCCCTAATGTCAGCTTCAAGCAGGCCAGTGCTTCCTCAGGGCCCATCCTGGGACCCATGAAGGGCCCAGTTGCTTAAACTGTCATCACAGGGGGCAGGTTTAGGAAATACAGATTCTCAGGCCTCAGTCTCAGAGATTTGATCCAGAAATGAAAGCCTATATGTCAAGATGAGGAGTTTGAAGTGTATCTAGAAAACAAGGTGGAGCCATTAAAATCTTTGAGGCAGAGTGTTGCATCACCAGATTGACATTAAAATGAAGTATGGAAGATGGATTTGAGTGAGAACCAAACCCACGAGGAAATTCAGAAGTCCACCAGGGGAGGTGATCAGAACTAGATGAACGATGCGGGAGATGTAGGCATGCATATTCAGGACACTTTTTAGGAGGCAGAACATATAAAAATTGGTGACTCACTGGATGTGGTAGGTGTGAAGTAAACAAATGCAGCTGAAATTGCCTTCCATGCTCTGACTTGGGCTATAGATTTAAGGGAATTAATGAGAGTGGGGTGGAGGTGGAAGAAAGGAAAAACATATGAGGATCTAAAATTCTTGGACTCACTAGGTGTTTTGTAGTCCCCTTCCTTCTGCAAAAAGGATAGCTTAGCATTTTCTACAGTTAAAGTCAGAGGACAAAGGTCTTAAATAAAAGCTTTGGGTATGTGTGTGACTCAGTAAGACATGGAATAAAAAAAGCACTGTTCTTGCCAGGCAAGGTGGCTCATGCATTTTGGGAGGTGGAGGCGAGAGGATTGCCTGAGCCCACAGGTTTGAGATGAGCCTGGGCAAGACGGTAAGACCTTGTCTCTACAATAAATCAAAAAATTAGCCAGGCACAATGGTGCATGCCTGTAGTTCCAGCTACTTGGAAGTCTGAGGCGGGAAGATCACCTGAGCCAGCAGGTTGAGGCTGGGATGGCCGTGAGCGTGCCATGGCACTCCAGCCTGGACGGCAGAGACTCAAAACAAACAAAAAAACACTGTTCTCTCCACTATTGGAAAAGTATTACAGACAATTGGAAAGGTGAGAAAGTTATATTTTAAAGAATGCTCATCCAAGCATTGTTTCTAATAGTGAAAGGCTGAAAACAACCTATGTGTTGACTCTAGAAGACTAGTTAAATAAATTCTGATGAAGTTATGAGTACAGTGCCATGTAGCAATTAAAAACGGCATCTTTGAACTCCATGTTTTGATGTGAAAAGTGGAGAGACAAAGGGACCACAGAACATTGGAGATGATGTGATACTCCCCCCCGCACATACACAGAAAAGTGCTCAAGAGGACGAAGACCACAATATTATCAGTGTTTTTCTTTGGGTGGATGGATTATAGGCTTTTTCCTTTTTGGATGCCTACATTTTCTTATTTTCACTTATAAGCTTGAATTAGTACTATATAAAACATATATATATGTATATATATTTAAAATTTTTAAAAATAATCTTAGATTCAGGGGTACCACTGCACATTTGTAACATGGCTTCTAGTGTACCCATCACCTAAATAGTGAACATTGTGCCCGATAGGTGTAATTTTTCAACCCTTGTTTCATCCTCTTCCCTTTTGAAGTCCCCAGTGACTATTACTTTCATCTTTACGTCTATATAAAAAGCACTACTCAATTTTCATGACAACGTTGATTTGCCACTTACACATTCATATCCAACTGGTAATGTGGGACATCTGTGTTCCAAGTTCCTCACAATACGTCAACTTGGAATAGAATAAGGATCAGTTTCTGCATCCGAGACAAGTGACATCAGTGAAGGACAACCTGAAGAACCCCCCTTTATGTCCTTCCCCTGGGTACTGCATGTTACAGAAAACCTATAAACCTGACTGGTTACTGACTTTCTACTCCCTCTAAAACATTCCATAGTCATGCTTTTATGTTTTATCTGAGATTGACAGAATGGTATATGAAAACCCATTTCTAGATACTCCGAAAACTAATCTTATATTTGTATGTGCAGCCTTGTAGTATAGCTATTTGTGTATGTTCTTTATATACCCTATTAAATTTCAAACCCCTGGAAAGTAGAATTTATGTCTGATTAAGGTTTGTATTCCCTAGAGTGCCAATAATTTGCATATATTAGGAATTCAGCATTCAGAAAGAGAAAAGTTGTTGCTTCTTGTATAAGACTCAGTGAAACACAAATGTTCCTTGACTTATGGTGTGATTATGTCCTGATAAATTCATTATAAGTGGAAAATATTATAAGCTGAAAATGCACTTAACACAGAACATCATGCTTTGCTTAGTCTGCTTTAAACTTGCTCAAAACACCTACATTTAGCTTACAGTTGGGCAAAATCATCTAACACAAAGCCTATTTTATAATAAAATGTTGAGTATCTCATGTATTAGATGCTGTACTGAAAGTGAAAAACAAAATGGTGGCATGGGTACTTTGAAGTATGTTTTTACTGAATTTGGATCACTTTTGCACCATCATAAAGTCGAAAACTCATAAGCAGAACCATCGTAAGTCGGGAACTGTCTGAATGCTAAGTTTAGAATTTAATATTAGATGTTTCTTCCCTTAAGAATGGAAGGCCTTCCTTTTTACCTAATCAGAATTATATGAGCCATTGTTTTCTTTTCTTTCCATTTCTTTATGCTGACTCTTTTGATTTCTCAATCCCACTATTTATAATACCACCCAGTTTTAAAATATATTTACTTCCTTCTCCTTTTACCTGGCCTTGAGCTTTTATGTGCATAGGCATCATATATGTGTGTTACCTTAAAGCCATTTGGGAAGTTGATGGAATAAAACTACAAAGAGCTTAGTCATAAGTTGCTTAATAATAAACAACTAAACCAAGATGAAAAGTGAATAAAATGAGAAATACCAAATTTCCATCACGGCCTAACACAACCCAGCTTGCTTCTCACTGGCCTCTTGACCAGACAAAATCCCATCATCCCACATCCTCAGATGGCTTCTAGTCTCCTGCCCATTCCTTGGACACCTCTGTCTGAGGGCCTTCAGGAGCCTTCTTTGCCTGAAACACTCTTTTCCCAAGGTCTTGATGTGGCCACTCTTCTTCAGCACCCAAGTTTCCTCTGCAGGCCTTACCTGATCATTCGCCCTGATAAGTCCCCTCTCTAGAGTCCCTTTCTTCTCTACCTTCCTACTTTCTTCATGTGCTACCACCTCCTTGTTGCCTGGGCTGCCTCCCCTGCTGCCTCCCTGAGGACAGACACCATCTTTCCTCTTCACTGCTGCTTCCCCAGTGGTTAGGAGAGGGCCTGGCTTATAGGCACTGAATAAATATTTGTTCCATCAGAGAATGAATGAATAATTAAAGGTATTTCCCCCCTAGGTCATAGAGAAGAAACCTTGTTCTTTCTCCGGGAAGACTGTGACTATGGGAGATGCGAGGGGGTCACTGGAGGAAAAAACTCAGCAAGAGAAACTGATGAGATGTTCAACCCGGTTTCCAGCAGAGCTGCCCTTTCATGAGCTTTGTGTAGGCCTTCACTCCTTCACTCAGTGTATAATAAAGGCTCGGCAGCTAAAATAAAATGTGAAAAGCAATGATGTGCATAACTGATATGCCTACAAGAGAATCTTGTCTCTAGTCAGTACTGAACATTAGAATCAAGCTTCTGTAAAAAAAAAAAAAAAAAAAACCACCTAATCCCAATCGTTGTATGTTGCAGTCCATAAAGATGACAGCAGAAAGGTACAAATGGGACCAAAACCCATCAAAATACCATTTCCTTTGTACTACCTAGCCAGTCATTAACATTGCTTGGAAGCATCACATTTGCCTGGATGATATGACCTTAATTGGAATCAAGTATACCTCCCCACAGAAGGATATATATGCTGAATATAATGCTTACATTTTGATGTCTTGATCCCCTCATACTGCCTGTGTTAATATTTCAGCTTTTTCCCTTTGCACAATGCCTTTAAAGCAAAACTCTGAAGGAAAAATGAATACACTTCATTTATTTTTAAACTCTGCCAAATCATTTCAGGCAGGCAATGGAAAGGAAAAGAAAAAAGTGCTGGGTCTAATAGAGCCATATTTTTTCTGCAGCTCCTCCATTAATTCTCAGGACCTCTGGCTGCCTTCCTTTCCGAATGTAACCTCATTCAAATCTTACATTATCTTGGCTACTTTCAGCCATTTATTACTGCAAAAGTCATGCCACAATGGCATTCTGCCAACATGAGTTTAATGTCACTTTTATACGACCTAACTATATACCACGGAAACCATTTGTGAAATGGGAATCAGTCCTGAATCTATGTGTCAGCTCGAAGGTTATTTATATTTGGAATCCTTTGTGTAACATCAAACAATAAAGTGAGACTCCCAAAAACTTGGTCTAAAAATATTTCTTCCCAAATAATGCCATTTCATATGACAAGGACACTCCTTCCTGAAGTAGAGGCAACAATGGAGAGAAACCATCAGTCTGTGATTCTACAACAAAAAGGCTCTCTCCTTTCTCAATCAACAATGCCGACAAAAACTTTACATATAAATGATAAATGATTTGAAGAATGTGTTGATATTAATATGAACCATCTTCTCTCCCTGCATGTATGATTAACATCAGTGAATTGAATTAATGTGCCATTTGACAGTTTTGAACAAAGAAGTGGTGAAAAGAGATCACCAAAGCCTACAGAGAAATAATGAAAAAGAAACTTTGACCATAAGACAAATTATCCTACAGAAGAGACCAGAATAGAAACACCAGAAAGAATTAGGGCCAGTTTTATTTAAGAGACCCATTAACCATCTGGAAAACATGATAAGCAGTATGTTGATTAAATCAGCAGGATGCTTCAAATGGATTGGCTGTCTGGCAACTGGAGAGCAAATCTAAGGTATAGGGGATGTTTAGAAATAGGAACAGAAAGTAATAAAGCAACAATGTCCAGGCATAATGTACTTGTTTGTAATTTATAAGCCAGTAGATTTGTAGGTGGCGTAAAGTAGCAGCTAGTGTTCTCACAAATGTTCACTGTAGGACATTAATAAAAAACACCTCTGATCTCAATTCTTTTAGGGAATTAATACTAAGTCACATTATAAGAGATTCTTTCTTATCACACTGACTCTCTTCTAAAACATACAGGAGCTAATAATCTAGGTTGATAGATTCTAAACTTGAATGTTTTCATTACCTGGCCTGCTTGTTAAAAAAAAAAAAAGAATACATATTTCTAGGCCACGCTCTTGAGGTAGAGCCCAGTGATAAGTCTTTAATTAACAAGTGCCCGAATTAACCCAGCCTGGCATCAGGACTCAGCCCTGGCTTTGGGGTAGGTCATTTTGGGAGATTTGTTAAATTGTCACTAGGGGGAGTGTTGGCTAAACTTTGCACTTCTGGTAAAGGGAAGGTGCTGCTGACCACTTCCAAAAGCTCAGATGCTGAAAGAAAGCACGAGAGACAAAAGCAGGTAAAGAAGTCTGTGTCCCTAGGGATTCTGGTATTTGGCAAAGAACAGCTGACTTCTTAGAAATTAATGATAAAAGACCCATGATGGAAACACAGAATAAGAAAGATCTCAGGTTTTGGAAAGAGAACACATCCTAGCCAATATCTTCTCCCTCCACCTCTCATCCATTCCCCTTTCAGGGAAATGGGAAGTACACAAACTACCCAGGGGACATCAGGATTTTGTGGCATCTTCAGTACTGATATACTATGTGCATATGAATTTTGTATGTGCTTTTCCTGTTATTATAACCTTTCCATTATTTTAAATTAAATTTTTGTCTTAGTAATTTTATCGTCTAATTTCAGAAATTTACAATTTAATTGAAGAATATTTGGAAGCTATATAAACATACAAATAAGAAGTTTAAAATCTTGTAATCCCTACACTCAAATAATGAGTGTTAACACTGTGGTTTAGAGTCTTCCAGAATTATTTCTAAGTTTATAATTACATGCTTTTCTCTAGATAAAATGTTCAGTTTGTTTTATTTCCCCCACAATGATTAATAGCATAGGTACACTCTCAGGACATCAGTCTTCATAAACTCCCTATTTCTTAAAATATCTAAGAACATTTATTCCACATTTCTGATTTTCTTAGGATAAACTTTTTGAGTTGGAATAACAGGGGCAAAGATCATGGAAGATTTTAAGTTCTTCACACATGGTGCCATTTTCAGGAAGACTGTACTAACCTATACCTCAACCAGAAAAGTATGAGACTTTGCTTTTTAGCAATTTATATATTTTATACCAAATACATCATTTACAGGTAACCTATAGTTATTTTGTTTGTGCATGCATGTGTGTCTATGTGTGTATAATAATTGAGCTTTGTAAAGCACATTGGCATATTGCCACCCATTATATTCATTATAGTGTTTTAATCATCTCTGTATCATTTAAAATTATAATTTTGTTAATTGATGTTTCATTTATATTTTATCTGATAAATTTGTAAATGGTGTACCCACATTAGTTTATTTAATAGAAGTAGTTATTGGATTGACTTACTGATTTCTTTATTTTTTAATTTATTGTTTTTATTATCTTTCTTCTTATATTCTTTGATATTCTTTGATTTCATTATTTTCTAACATGAATGAAATCCTGAGTTCATTTATTTTCATTCTTTCTATAAAAATAATAATTTAAAAATAACAATCTTGAGGCTATAAATGTACTATTTTAGGACAGCTTTAGCTGTATCCTGTAAGTTTTGGTATGCCATGTTCTTACTGTCATTTTCCAAATAGTCTTTAGTAGTAGTTTTGACTTATTCTTTTGTTCAATTGTTATTTAAAAGTCTGTTATCGGCTGGGCTCAGTGGCTCAGCCTGTAATCCCAACACTTTGGGAGGCCAAGGTGGGAGGACTGCCTGAGCCCGCGGGTTTGAGACCCACCTGGGCAACCTGGCAAGACCTCATCTTTACAATAAATCAAAAATTAGCTGGGTGTGGTAGCACACGCCTGTAGTTCCTCCAGCTACTTGGAAGGCTGAGGCAGAAGGATCACCAAAGCCCAGCAGGTTGAGACTGCGGTGGCCAGAAGCGGCCACTGCACTCCAGTCTGGGTGACAGAGTGAGACTCCAACTCAAAAAAAAAAAAAGTCTGTTATCTTCAAATTTATTGAGGCTCTTTAGCCATGAAAGCAATACATTTTTGAAAAAGTTGCAAGGATATTAAAAAAGAAGGTATACTCTCACTGTAAGGTATCAATCCAATATGTACCTATTAGTTGACACATTATATTATCAAAGTAGTCTATATATTTTAACATAATATAGTAATAATGTAATAACATGTCATCACAGCTATATTTTTACCTAGTTCTTCTTGCATTTGTAGCGTTTTCATATTTTGGTGATATTGATATGTTGTGAATTCATGATTCATGATTATTCTACTTTATTATAATTTGAACTTTTAATCTATAAAGTGTTTTGCACACTTATAACATTATGGATTAATTTCTTCTTTGATGACCATATTTCTATTCCTATTTTCTGTTGTTTTCATTTGAGAGCTATAGCTTTTAAAATTTTTTATCATTTATTTTGTTATTGTTTTGTGAGTAGTACATTATTGTGTGTTGCTTTTCAATCCAATTGAGTCTCTGTCATTTCACAGCAAGTTTAACCCAGTACCTTTATAGTGACAATGCATTGCTCCCCAATCTCCTCTCTAGTTCTGTGTTTTAATTTGATGCACATCAGAATCAACTGAGGACATTGTTGGTGGTGGTGTATGCGTGTAGTATGTGTGGTGTGTTTGTGTGATGTTTTTAAATACACTTGCTTAAGTCTCACTTGAGAGTCTGATAGAAAATCTGGGGTGATTCTGGACTGAGTATCAATTTTTAAAAGATTCAACAGGTGACAACATCCAACAAAAAATGAGAATAAGTCCTTCCCAAAACAAACTCTAAATTATATTTCTCTAATAATTAAAGTCAAGAATAAGATATTTGTGAGTCTCTTCATTCACATCTATATTGTCCAGAGTATTACAAGGGGTTTAATTTTGTATTAATTTTTTTTTTTTTGAGTTCAAGTCTCACTCTGTCACTCAGGCCGGAGTGCAGTGGCACGCTCATGGCCACCGCAGCCTCGACCTGCTAGGCTCAAGCGATCCTTCCGCCTCAGCCTTCCAAGTAGCTGGAACTATAGACATGTGCTACCATGCTCAGCTTATTTTTTGATTTATTGTAGAGATGAGGTCTCACCAAGTCACTGAGGTTGGTCTTGAACCCCCGAGCTCAGGCAATCCTCTTGCCTCGGCCTCACAAAGTGCTGGGATTACAGGTTTGAGATGTATATTTTTAAAAAATTCATTTGACAATTAAATTAAAAATTATTATAAAAGTCGATACTTCTGGATTCCCCAGTCTTATCTCTAACACTACCCACTCTTAATAGCACTGCATTCATTCTCCAGACTTGACCTACATATATACAAACACATAAACACAAATCATTCATACACTTACACACACACACACACACACACACACACACATACACACGCATCAGGGATCAGATGCTACATATTGTCCTACCACCTTTTTTGTTGAATGAGATATTTCTTGGTCATGTTTTCCTGAAAATACATGTAGATGCTCTTCATTCTATATAATAACTTCCTTTTACTCAATTGACTCAGATGCCACTAAGCCTGGTTGGGGAACCCTGCAGAACAGTGACCTAGTTTACAGTTCGGTATTAAATTAGATAATATTGTTTACAATCTTGTTTACAATCTTGCTAGCTTTTCACTGTTTTCTAAGATCCCTGAGAGCAAAAACTAGACTATATTCCCTTTGAATTTCTTCTGTATCCCCAGAGCAGTATTAGGCATTTAGTATTCACTTTGATAAAGGTTTTGTTGACTCATTGAACATAGATGACAATGCATAATGACCACCCTCTTACTACTCTTCTGATATAAGCTCAATAGTTTTCTGTTTCATATTTTCCTGAATGTAAGAACAAAAACCAAAGTTACTTAGAGATGCGGTTGTACAATGTGAGAACAGGCCACTCAATCTAAAACTCCGGCTTCTCCAGAACTCTGCACTGTGAGGCCAGGAAGAAAAGGTGGTTGTTCAGAAGCCCCTGGATACACAGTGTGAGGCTGCCTATGCGAGGGAGCCATCAGGGGAGAGGCCAAGAGCCTTGCCACTCCAGTCCAGTGGTGCCCAATAGAGCTGGACATCAGGTTGGACACACCATTCCCACTGCGGTTGCTATGGGGATGGGCCCACCCCAGGGAGATGCTATCCCTGCAACTGTAAGAGCCCAATTCTGGAGGCCTCTCTGATGAGGCTATATCTATGAATATAAATAATTTCAAGAGAGCTTGAAAAGGACAGCCTGGAGAAGTCTTCTTTGGCAAAGAATGAAAGGTCTGGAAATATTGAGTCTCACCAATATTTGAGATGTATATTTTTTAAAAATTCATTTGACAATTAAATTAATTGTCAAAAAGTACTTAGGCCTTTACACCAAGGTGAGACATGAACTGTTTAAGGTGCTTTCTGAAGGTGCTTTGAGGAGGTGTGACAAAGTTTTGGCAGGGAGTGATAGTTACATTGAATTGAGAAAAATTACATTTCAGCTGGGGATCTAGGGAAGCCTCCCTTGGTAAGAGGTCTATTAAATAACGGTCCCAAAGGATACCCTTAAGCCATTTAAAGTCAAACCGAGTCCCTTATTTGATGATATGGGAGAAAAAATAATTTTAAATGTGGGAACCAGAGGAGTTAGGAAGAGAGGAAGTAGCTAGTTTAATTAGTTTGGATTTTTTTTCTGTTGCTTTGAAGGGTTGTAAGCATCCTTCCACTTCCATCTCTCTCCAGGAAGGAAAGATCATCAAGATTCCAGTGATTCTGAAAAGCAATATTACCAAGAGATCTAAGCCTGGCGTTATTTACCCATTGAATTTACTCTTTGAAATGTGTTTGGTCAGCTGTGCTTGGCCTTTGTGACTAGCTGTATTTGTCCAGAGGCTAATTAGCTCGAAGGGTAAAAAGATCAGTGAGTTAATTCATAATCTCAAGTGACTGATGAAACCTAACTGCCAACTAGTGCCGGAGCAGATCCCTTTTTTAAAAAAGGATTAACAGGACATGCTAGCGCTTCTCAAATATTAACTTTTCCAAGAATAAGACAGGATAAAACAAGAGAAAAGACAATCAGAGATTTTTTTAAAAAATCCAATATTTATATGGTAATCTCACAATAAAACTTCTAGAATTCCAGAGGAGCAGGCAGGCCATCCTTGCTGGGTAATTTAAGGGTCTGTGTGGTCTCAGGCAGAGGTTGCTTTCTGGATCCCAATAATTGCAATGAAGGATTCATTGTTGAATTCTTACTATATGCCAAGCACTAAGTGTTTTACATGTTATTAACTTACTTGGTCCCCACAATAATCTAAGAAGTAAGTATTATTATTCTTCTATTTTATAAGTGAGGCCATTTGGGTCTGGGGTCACACAGTGAGTCAGATTTAAACCAAAGAGCTATAACTCCAGTCTTTGATCTTAACTGTTCTTAGGGGAAGGATACAACAACTTGTTTCTTGATGGTCCACGTCACGCAGTAATTTCCAAACATAGCTAGAATAAACAAAAACTCTTGGGCCTTGGAAAGTCCATTAAAAAAAATCTATGCTTTTGAGTGCACTGCATTAGTTTTCTAGGGTTGTCGTGACAAAGTATCGCAGACTGGGTGGTTTAAACAATAGGAATTCATTGTCTCTCAGTTCTGGAGGCTGGAAATCTGAAATCAAGGTATCGGCAGGGTTGGTTCCTCTTGAACCTCTTGAGGGAAACATATTTTCCAGGCCTTTCTCCTTGCCTTGTAGATGGCTGTCTTTTCCCTGTGTCCCTGTACATCATTTTCTCTCTATTGTGTATCTGTCTCTGCATCCAAATATTCCCTTTTTAAAAGGACACCAGCCATACCAGATTAGGGCCTATCAAATCACCTTATTTTAACTTGATTACTTCTGTAAAGATGCTATCTTCAGATAAGTCACAATTGGAGATTAGGACCCCAGTATATCTTCTTTGAGGGAGACACAATTCAATCCATAACATGCATCAAGGCTTCTAAGCAGATTTAAATGTCCACTTGAGTGGTGCATCCCAGTCAGTGCAGCCAGAGAATGACACAGGCTTCTACCTGTCCCACAGGTATATCCTAATAAAGGCCAGTCTTCCATCTTCTGGAAGGATGCTGCTGTTCTTTACCCCTATAGCTGACTGATAGGAGAGCCAACATAGGGAAGGATTTTTCTGATCTATATGACTGAGACTAAACATTTAAGAGACTGTGCTTTGACAATGTCCCATCATCAGCTACTACTTGAAGTTGCAGGACAACAGCCTGAGTAAGGGCTGAGATACCCACATGGGCCTTGATTTTCTCCATGACAAAGAAACAAGCTCCTGCCCATAGTGAGAAACTACGGAAAACAAATTCATGACTGTCTTCTAAGGCAGTGGTCTCCTGAGTTCCCTGTTTTAAAAAAATCTATGTACCACTCACACGTTTTAAAGTCAACCATTGAAATTTTTCATCAGAGTTTAAATGGTTTCAAAGGATATAATTTTCAGTGTATTACAGTACTGATAAAAGTGTTCCATCACTCTAAGTGTGTCTTATGATTCGAGATCCATAAGTATTCATTTAAAAATATACAAATAAGCTCTTCTTAAATAGCTGGAAATTTTGCATCACCATTTTCCTCCTTGAATAGGGGTCAGAAGACCTTTTATGGAAAAGCCCAGATACTAAATATTTTAGGCTTTCTAGGAAGCCTCTGTCACAGCCACTCAACTGCTGTAGTATGTGAGTAGCCACAGACAACACACAAATGGGCATAGATGTGTTCCAATAAAATGGTATTTTGTGCAAGCGTAAGCAGGGCCTGGATTCAGCCCATTGCCAATGCTAATCCTAGAACTCAAATTCCCATTCTACTTCCTATTTTCCCCACTCTACTCGCTTCTACTCATACGATATTTCATATGATGGAATTTTATGCTTAAAAGTAAATGATCAATCATCCTTTTAAACTAACATACTAACACACACATACTAAAATCGAACTTAAAAACACAATTCTGTGAACAGAAGGTTCTGACAAAAGATTCTCTTCTTGATTGAATTTAACAGAAAACTTATTAATATAAATTAATTAAAACAAATGTTTCAAATTTTGGCAAATAATATAACATAATTAAGTAGTGTAATAATTATATTTATATTAGAAATAGTAATGTTCAATTACACTAAACCCATAAGAAAGATTTCACTGGGAATGTACCTCTTGTTGAGATTGAGACCCATCCATGGATTCTTATTCGAAAGATCTGTCCCGAGTCCTTTGGTTTGGCGTTCAGAGAAGGTTTATATACTATGGGCAACACATCATAGTAAGATCTGATGGCAGTGAGAGGAGGTCTTTCTTTTGTCAAAAGGCAGAAGAGTAGTTGGGAAAGGTTGTTGGGGAAGCCACAGCTGCTATTACAATATGATCAGTTTTAATGCACAAGGAGAAGCAGAGAACCAGAAAATAGATTACCTTAAAACCAATTACCTATGCCTGCCTTTCTCTTGAAAATCTTCACTTCCATCAGGAAAATGAGCACCCAGGCTGAAGGTTACTTTTCTAATGCATTAGCTATAGAGCAACATACAGGTGGCACTGAAACGGAGGCACCTGATAAGAAAAACATGAGTTTGGGAATCAGACACGCCTAGGTTTGAACGACACTCTGCCACTTACTAGATGGGTAATAAGTGAACTCTGTGTCTGTGTCCTTTTCTCTAAAAGGGGATACAATGCCTTTTGACATCGCTCTTAACACTCTACCTAAAGTGTGTTAGGAAAAAAACTGAGAATTAGAGTTTCCCTGATTCCGGCCCTCATCCTTTTAGTTTAGGGGGATGTATCCTTTTAGTTTAGGAGGGGTATACTGCTCAATAAAACATGTTACCAGTCAGTTCATGCTATATGGTATTTCTAAAATAATAGCTATACTGAGAATTTTTAAAAAATGGTTTTGGAAGCTCCACTAAGAAAATATGTAAAGTGCCTATACACAGAAGTCACATTTTTTTTTTGAGTCAGCATCTCTGTTGCCCACACTAGAGTACAGTGGCATGATCATGGCTCACTGTAGCCTCAACCTCCTGGGCTCAGGCAATCCTTCCACCTCAGCCTCCTGAGTAGCTGGGACTACAGGTGCATGCCACCATGCCTGGCTAATTCTTTGACTCTTTTTGTAGAGACAAAGTCTTGCTATGTTGCCCAAACTCTTAGACCCAAGCAATCCTCCCACTTCAGCCTCCCAAAGTGCTGGGATTATAGGCATGAGCCACTGTGCCCAGCAGAAGTCACAATTCTTGTAACCAACAGCACGAGTGTTTTTGACGTTAGTCTGGCAAGTAACTAGGAGTCAGCTTATGAAGGACAGTTATACTAGGGATGGAAGATAGAGACGATCTCCATACAAAGTTGATGGGATTAGTGTATATTTCCCCAACTTCTACAGTGCTCATATTTTGGGCTAAGAGATGTTCGCATTCATTGCCATTTATATTTTTACACCCAGGTGACATGGAAATGCAGCAGTTCTAGATCACCATATTTGTAAATTATTTCTCCCTTAACAATTCTAGCATTTCAGAAGCCTTTAGTAAAAAAGACAAAAGTTGGTTCATTTGGGTTTCGTCTTGTAGGTTGCCTTGCAAAACTAGGATGGCATACAGTTCTTGAGTTTGCTTTTATGGTTCACTTTCTATTAGGTGTTCAGAGGGGAAAAAAGGCAGAAAGCAAAGACAGTTACTGCCCAATTTGTTTTTATCAATTACTTACAAGTTATTTTCAAACAACCCTTACAAAGGCCCAATTTTTGAAAGTGGGTATTTTTTTTAAGGAAAATAGGCATGAAATGGATGGATACATGTATGCAAAAATGACTTAGTGAAGATATAAATAAACGTGGTTTGTTGGAACATTTTCTTATTGTAGCCTCCATATTCTGGGGATTCCAATTTTGAGGCCAAAAATTGCCTGAAAAAATAAATCTCCATGCAGGTGAATGCATACATGCTCACAAACTATAATCCCAAGGCCTAGAACAGTACCTGACACAGGGTAGGCATTCAGTGAATATTGGTTACTGAACGAATTAAGAGAACAAGAAAATGTGAACTTTGTTTCCTGGTAATAGTGGATATTAGCAAGCCCATTAATGTCTCTGAGTCACACTTTCCTCACCTGTAATAAGGTGCAGGCTGCTACTTTCCCCTTTCTCCCTGTGGACCCGTGAAGCCAGACAGAGTCCTAGGAAACCCCCGACAGTGTACCCAAGTTGTCACCAGATGAAATCAATTTGCCATGCCAGGACTCAGTTTTCTTCAAGATCTAGGATGCTCTGGGTTTATAGAAAATAGATGACTAGATGTAACAAAGAAATACATCATTCCTTCTCCTTTCTTGGTAAAATACATTAGGGGTGTGTGTGGCTAGCAGGAGTGGAAGTGGGTGGGGAAGAAAGCTATCAAGAAGTGGCTGGGAACTGGCAAGTGGAAGAACCAAAAATGTACATGTTTTCAAAGCTTTTATTATACGTTCAAGAAGAAGAAAGAATTGAGGTAGGATGGCTAAGGGTTGGCTATCCAGAAAGATTTATAAGCCATCTACCAAGACAAAGAACATCTTGATTTACAGATGTAAAAGTCACCAATTATTTATGGCAAGCCAGCGCCTTCTCGAATGCCACAAGGCATTTGCCTAGAAGCACAATATTGTTTGGTCTTAACTGGCTTTCAAAATCAGGATGTACACATCACCATCCTACAGCTTCTGGAACCCCAGAGATAGGTTCCCAATTAATCCTCCTCAAAACACAAGGCTGGGTTTTTAGGACATGTGAAATTTGAAGCAATAATAGCAATACCTCATGTTGTAATTCACAATAAATAGCAAATCCATGAGATGCATATGTGTGTCCTCTTAAATATTTCTATGTGTCAGATAGAGTAGATAGTACATCCATGAGAAAAAAAATACTAAAGATGGGAGAGGCAACATGGTGAAACCTAAAGCTTACTTGGTGGTTAAGCTAGGACTTGACCCCCAGGCTTTGGCCTGTAAGCACAGTGTCTTTCTTTCTGGGTGGCCTCCAGTGCTGGAGGGTTGTGGTATTCTCAGAGGGTTTAGGACAAAAATCTGAGAGCAAAACGCAGAGAACCTACATAGCAAAAGAGCAGAACTAGACATCCTGTGAGATATGAAAAGAAAAAAATTCTACCCAAGGAAAGCAATCATACTGTTTTCCCCTTACACAGCACATTACAGTTTACTAATCACTCACAAAGACATCACTCTTGTTTAATTTTTATTCTTCAATGAGGACTGTGTCAACTCCCATTTTATAGATGAAAAAACTAAGGTTCAGAAAGATTAAATTGTCCATCTACTCAGTCCTCAGGAAATTTTAGAGAGGACAAAAGGATGGTCTATAAGGTGGTCTTTGCAAAGCTTCTTGTGTCTACTTTGCAGACATGTTTAAGACTGGTTCACAGAGTCTACAATGGGGCTTTTTTTCTTGCACCTCTTCTCTTTCTAAAGATGAGGGGGATGGCCCTGTCACTACTCCCATGGGTACTAGAGGGAGTGCCAGTGGAATATTTAACATAAAGTAGTCTGGGTCCAGGGACAGAACCGATGTTGGTGGTTTTCAAGGCAGTCCCTGCTTTGATATCCCTCTTTGTATATGATAAAGCTTCCGAAATGCAGATTTAAAATTGTTGGCCCATTAGACAGGGAGTGGGCTCCATCTCACTTGCTGGGACCTGTGGTCTGGCTGACTTTAGTTAGAACTGAGTCGTCCCAAGGACCTTGGCTTGGGCTGCCAGTATGAAGGCCTGAGTTCCATTAGCTGATGGGCTCTTCTTTCCAACCAAGCAACTGGATGTTAGAACTGCCCCAGATGCTATTTGAAATGTTCAGTTGCAAGAATTCCAACAGAGTTGGAATGAAACTTTATTTCATTATGCTTCCAGGTCTGGGAATGATGCCAGTGAGCCGCTCTCCTTGACAGGTCTCTCATCACTTACAGCTCAAAGGAAAAGAAAAGTGAGCTCCCAAAGTGCCAGGCTACAGCCCTCCTTGTCAGATGGCAACACCTCCACGGAACAGCTGAGCGAGAGCATGAGTAAAGAGCTGTCGTTGGCTTATCACTGAAACTCTGCATACTGATGATAATTCCCTACATGCTCCTTTTCAAAGTCTTGTGCAAGGTACAAAGCTGAAGAAAGGTCATAAGAGAGGGATGCAAAATCAGTTTCAGCCACAAGCCATTCTGACATCTTACTAGTGGTTGACTCAGCACCGAGTTAAGAAGGATTCTGAGGCTCTATCTGGATGCACTGCGAAAGAATGTTATGACCAATGGTACATGGGTACCAGAAAACTGATGACAGATAGTTCAGAAATTTGACACACATGACATAGAAAGAGTCACCAAGTTTAAACTTTTCTTTACCCATGGGAAGATGCTGAGGATCACAAAAGTTAAGTAACTTGTAAAATTTAATTGCTAAAGTAGAAACAACAGTCCAGAACCTTGGATTATAGATTACTGCTCTGACATCCATATGAATAATTTTCTAGGTCTATATTTCTAGAATATCACAGATTGCTTGAAATAAGCTAGCAAATTAGCAGACTTCAAAATCCTGTGGCAACTCAAAGATACTTATTGTAATGATAATTTTACTTATATAATGTTCAGCTACTTTCCAGTGTCTCTGCACTCACTGAACTCTCAAAGCACTTTTTTCCAATCATGACAGAGAATATTAGTCTTTGGCTGGGCCAAGTATCAGCAGACACACAAAGCAACTCAGCTTTCTCTTAGATTCAGCTCTGCCTATGATTTAATCTACTTGGTCCTCCAGTGTTGCTTCAGTAAGACAGGTTAAGTCATGCTATCAAAAGGAAGAAGTTGTAAAGGACCCACAAAATTTATTCCAAAAGACATTTGTCGAGTGGTTGGCATTCTCCTTGAGAATTCTGTCCAGAATGAAGGAAATGGGGACCATTGAGCCAGAAGGCATCCCTGATATGAAAGGTGGTATTTAACCATGTGGAATTATTATTTTTCTTTTCCTAATGTATTGTGGCATTTCTAATAGAGGTCTTTATAAAAGGAAAGTTGAAGAGGACTGAGCATAGAGTGAGCTTTAGCCTGACCATTTGCTAAAGCTGGTTGACTGAAATTGTCAAGTTAGGACATTTTAAGGAGGCCGACTAGGTGATTGTAACAGGGCTTTGCAGCATGTTTGATCCAGCTATTGAAAAGATTGATTACTTTTTCATGGCTCATTTCACATTAAAATAAATCTTTTGGGGAGTGAATAAATAAGATAATATCTGGTATTGAAGGTAAGGATTTTAAGAGCAAATTAACTGAAAGAATTATTTAGTCAATATTTTCTAGCTAAACAAAATTTGCAGAATTGAATAAGATGACAGCAATTAAGTCACATCCTAGCTTTAATCTATACTTGTCTCCATGAAGAATTACCAGTTTGCAACAGAGTTAACTTCTCAGACATGGTTTGTTTATTGTTAAAATTAAACACACGTTCTATACTGAGTTAAGGGAGGTGGCCCCAAAGCACAATAAGTGGCAGAGTCAAGATATTTAGGGACCAGAAAATGCCACAGATGGATGAATGTTGTCTTTCTGCAACAGGAAATAGCACACCTTTTAACTCTCCCTTGCCAAACAGTGTAATGGAGAAACCAAGATTTAGCTATCCATGTTGAGTTTGCTATGAGTAATGATAAAAGCAGAGATTAACACGGTCTTGAATACTAATATTCTGCTTCTCTCAGCGACTAGAGCAAGTCTTACCCTGTGACAGTAAAAGAGATAAAGGTGCCAGGGCGTGATGATGGAGTGAGAGAAGTAACTGTCCTAGTGGGAAGGGAGAGTTCTGAGAGTCCAGCCTCGCATTGTCCAACAGAGAAGCCATTTAACATCTGACCAGGGAAGCCTTAAAGCATGTGACGAGTGTGATTGGGCAACCAGATTTTAAATGTATTTGATTTTAACTAATTTAAATTTAAAATCAATACTCAATTCAGTTACTGGAAAACTTTGATGTATGTTTGGAATAACTTGCGCACATGAATCTACTTTTTTAACTATGAATTTTATGAGATCTAAATACAGATTTCCTGCGAAAATCTAGTATCCAAATGGAGTTGTGTTGTAAGTGTAAAGCACATGTCAGGTTTCAAAGACTTAACATTAAAAAAATCAATGTAATATGTTCTTAGTAATTTTGTAGTTATCTGTTGAAATGATTATATTTGGGACATTGTGGGTTAAATAATATATATTGTTACAATTAACTGACCTGTTTCTTTTTACTTTCTTCAGGTGACTACTAGAAAAATTAAAATTACATATATAATTTGCATTATATTTCCAATGGACAGTGTTACTCTAAAAAGAGATCTACTGTATTGACCCTGTAGTACATTTTTTTGGTCTAGTTATTAGAATTAGAATTGCCTTCTACACATATACATACCTACCTGGTATAATGCTAGAAAGTGCATAATACTAGGCAAGCGTAGCAAAGAACCCATGATTTTAAAACCTTCTAAGACCCCTGAAGATTCCATGCCTACTCAGCAATGTGTCTACTTAGCATATTTCTTTCTAAGTCATGTAGAAAATATCAATAAGATCAACAGTGTTTCTTTCTAGCTGCCTAACCTCTTCTTTCTCATTTTTAACTAACACATCTTTACTGTGAGTGCAATTATAAAGCAGGTGGAAGTAGAGATGCTTTGGTTGAAATGGGAGTGGAGGATTCACGTGCACATCCAGCTCCACGTTACCCTGACAGCCATCAATTCCCCCTAGAATTGTGAGGAACACAGTTTCTGTTTCTGAGGTGGGTCCACTTCTCCTGCTCACAAGGTCTTCAAAAAGCACATGTACCCTCCAACCCCCAACCAGCTGTCCTGTTGTTCCTGGCTCTTTTCGACCCATGCCATGGCTTTGGCCACTGCAAGAAAAGGGCAGTCATGGGACAGTGGTGACCTGCCACCTCTCCCAGATGACCCGGGAGGAGTTGGTCTCATATGAAAGTTGACCCAATTCATGTCAGTTAAACAAATGCTGCAGGAATGAGGTGATGCCTCACACAGAAACATAAGGTGGAAACCAGTGGGGCATTTTTGTGATGAGCTTCGAGTTAGCTCAAACTTCTTTTCCTAAGTGACATTATTAATAATTCACCCAATCACACCCAAATGCCCTTTCAACTTGACTTTAATTATTGTGATGACTACTTAATTCAATGACTGGTGGCCTGACTCCACTAGACAGACTGACAGGCTTCTTCTTCCCTATCCACTCACTTGCCTTCCATATACAGATGAAATGACAAGTATATCAACATCCATAAAACACCAAGCACTTGCAGGTTCCTAGCTTGATAAACACGGGCAAGTTTCTTAATATTTTGGGAACTCAATTTCCTCATCTATAAAATAGGCATAAAAACAGTCCTGTAACGGTTGCTGGAAGATTCAGTGAGTGATTACATCTACAAATGAACTGCATCACACTGTGCCTGGCACACAGTAAATGTTCAAGACAGATGAAGATGAGGCTGCAGTAGCATTTAGTGAACCCATTTGAAAAGAAGATGATGAACTTCAGGGTGTAATAAATTCTTGGCTGCTCCCTCAGGACAGCAATCTGACTTTACCCCAAAATGGCTTATCATCAAAGAGTTAGGGGACTGTGCGTGAATGTATTTTCTTGGGGGGCAGGGTGGAGATTCATAGCTTTCACATTCTTAAAGAGTTCTATGGTCCAAAAATAGGCTAAGAACTACTGTTTTAGATTTTTTTTTTAAAAAAGCATTTTTACTGTTTCCATAAAAGGCTGGTTTCTTCTCTCATTCTTGCCAACAGGTGCCAGCACTTTGCTCGTGTAAAGTGACACTACTGGGGGAGAGACAGGACCAAAAAAAGATGGACAGTCACTATAATGAGATGACTGTCACTTCATGCACATTTACTAAAAACCAGACTTCCTCAAAATTGGGCATCTGGGTGTACTGGGAAGAGAGATGCAGTGGGGAGAGCTGACATGCACGCGGGCATCTCCAATCAGGAGGAATTCTCTGTGTATCCAACCACCTGGAGCCTCGTGGGATCAGAGGCCAGCCAATCCCTCTAGAAAAGCCTTCAGCTAACAAACAGGCACTGACATGGTCAAGAGACCAGGTGTCTCCATGCACTGTCACCTACAGTTGGGAAACTCTCCCTCTCCTCCTGCAGCATCAGTCCCACCTCTCTAACGGACCCAGATTGGAAGGTCTCTCCCACACACCCAGTCACCCCACCCCACCTGGAGTCTTCTGTAGGAGAAACCTTCCTAGCTCTTTTGTTTCTTTAACCGTTCATCACAGCTCCCATTTAAGGACACAGCAAACTCCATTCTAGAGTCACATGAAGACACATAACATTCTCCTCTGTCAAAAGAACATTTCTTTTTGAAAAGGATAAGTCAATAAGATTTTCCCTGTATGACTATTTCATGTGCATTTCTTCACAAGCCAGATGATAATGCTTTTTTCTCTTTTCCTCTCTCCATTATCTGAACCCAAGTAGACTGTAAATAGAAGATATCAAGAGTGTTATGACACTTTCAGGCACATAAGATAGGAAATCACATTTTTACAAAAGCAAATGTGATGAATCCTCAAAATCAGCAGACAGAGATAGGGGAAAAGATCTTAGGCAAGGATAGAAGTGCCAAGTTCAGCTACCACTCTCTGTACCCAAGCTGAAGGCAATACCTTTCTTCTCCACGTTAAAAAGGATTATGGGTTCCTCTGGAATCCTGCCCTGTGCTTGGGTTCTGTGTTACAACATACATTTTTAAGTTTGCAGCTAGAAGGGTCCCTAAAGGCAAAGAGTTTCTCCTTCCTCACGCTGCCCCTCCATTGCCTGTTTACAGTACTGTTTTCTTGTTCTTCCTATTTCTACCCAATGAAATTGAAAATCTCATCGCCAGTGTCAGAAAATTAAACCCCAGGGAACAGGGCAATAGCTCAGAGCATCCCTTTCCTGGCAAAGAGCCAATCCTTGAATATAACTTTGCAAACCCTCTCTGGTTTTCAGAGGTTTGAAAGGATGCAAAATAGAGTCATTTGGAAGCATGCTTTTTCACTGCTAAAATCTTTCTCACTGCACTTCAATTCATCTTGCCAATTAATTAAAAAACATATTTCAATTTGGAGACAGGTTTCAGAAAAGAAGGGAGGGACACGACCTAGCTCAGTTACACATTTCCATAGCAGAGAACAGTGGCGAACAGAGGAAAGATGCTTCTCTGTGGCTGGGGGTCTGAAGAAGTGTTTGACAGACCATTGTAATGACATCTCTCTTCACAATGCAAACACCAGCAGTACAATCAAGCAGCTCCGGTTCCGTGTCTGTACCTTCCTCTCTCTTCCTAGCAATACACAGGGTTGTCTTTTATTAATTTAGTTTTAAAAGCATTTTCTTTTGAAATGAAGCGATACCCAGGGAGATAAAGCAGAACCCAGCTCTTTACACTAATCCTAACTAGACAGCCAACGTTCAAGTCTAATGTACAGTCAACTACAAATCCGATCCGACCCAAGCAAAGCATGCCGCCTTTCGAATTCAGTCTCCCGTATTATGGGAACCCTTGCATGCCAGCTCTTCCATGTACTTGTTCCGATTCAGTTTTCTCCGCAGACAATAGGACAAAGCTACATTTAGCTCAAGCTGCTAATACCAGTGGACAGATGTGTAAGACTGAGGTTTACTCACCAAGCTCCCGTAAGTCCATCTTTCCCAACTACAAATACCGCTTCTAAGCTGCTGCCACCACAAAACGACTTAGAGTTGCCCCCCAGAAGAACAATGCGCTGGAATACCAGATGGTTCCCGAGTAAGCTTGCTCACGAAACAGGTTTCCAGTTGAGCCATGTGAACAGAGACTCGCCGCACACCTTTGAATGGTATACACTCCAAATCCAGAAGAATAAGCATGTAGCTTTGCTTATGTTTATGGAGCTGAAGCCCAGGGGTGATCCGATTGGCAGGAGTCGCGGGAAGATCAGCCAATGAAAGGGAGCCTCCATTTCAGGGAAACTCCTGCTCATTTATTTAGCATCTTCAGAGATCATCGGCTTTTCTAGGAAGAGCTTTTCTCGTATAGTATCACAAGAGAAAAACAATCACTTCATTTCTATTTTAGTGTTCTGTGCTCTCTTGTCAATAAACATACAGCTCCCCCTTCTTGCTACTTTTCAATGCCCTCCGCTTTTTCTTACAAAGAGTTAAAAGAAAAAAAAAAAGGAAGAAGAAGAAAAAGCTGGTGATGGGCTAGAGAGAGTTCATATTCATCAGCCTCCACCTTGTTGGGAGAAGGGGAGGGGGGAGTGCCTGGGCTCAATAATTACTGATTCCGTTGCCATAGAAACAGACTGGCTGCGGCGACTTGGATTCGTGTGGAACATCTGCCGCCAGACCCATAATCAACTGCAATCTCATCTCTCCCCCTCTCTCTACTTTTATGTGATTGTGAGTTTGCTTTCTCCCACCTTCTCTTCACATACAGTTTTTGTCCAGAATTGTCATGTAACCGCCTCACGTTGTACGCACAACGGGTGTACAGCAGGGGTGCTCACATACCCCGGACTGCAGGCAAGCGAGAGAGCTTGCATACCAGCAGGGATCCCACTGGGAGAATCCATACTACATCCCTACTCAGGATAGAAACAAACATAAACAGCCTCCACTCCTAATTAAAATTTACTGTAACTTCCAATCTAAAGTATGGGGGAGAGGGGGAACTTTAAAAGTATTTGCTATCTGAAAGCCCCCAAATAAAAGTTTGCAGGGGTATTTCTCAGAGTGCACTGCCGTGGTACCTAGCAAAGCTTTGGAATAAAGTGATCACATGGAAGGTTTGTGGAAGATTTTGTAAATGCAGTCCTTTGACACAGATCTTTTCTGTATTAGCATCTCACCAAGGTGCCCCGTACACTGGGGATCTCCCTGGATTTTCTCAACCCGTTTTTGATCCTCTTTGGTCCCTCCCTGCTTGCTCCAAATTCTCCTGGTTACATGCACGACCAGAATTAAAGCCACCAACTCTGAATGTGCTACCATCCTTCTCCTTAGCAGCAGGGGCCGCCACTGAGCAGTGAACAGCTACAAGTTCTGGTCAGACTCAGGAAGTGGGATCAGATGGTAGGCAGCCTTCTCACACCGGGGTCTGCAGAAACCCTCAATTCTACAGAGATTAATGGAGAATGATGTCCAAGAATGACATGATTTTGGCATAAGTAGAGAGAAAGGACTAGTATTTGTCCTACTGTCATTCATCTTAGCATCGTGACAACCTCAAGGAGACCTTCTCTTCCGTAAAGGTCTCTGCAAGCCTGGGAACTCTCAGCACATTAACCATCCAGACCAGGCTTCAAAGGAGGCAGGGATCTGCTTTAATGTATCTCTGGTTCTTGAGGCCAAGATGAACTATCCATCAACCACACAATCACTGTCCAAAAAGCAACAATAGCCCTGAGGCTCCTTGGTACCTAAACAGAGCTCAGTTTAAACCTCATATCCATCCCTCTCCAAATGCTCAGCTCCGGCCCACTGGTCTTGATATTGGATTTGCCCTGTCAAAAAAACCCAAATCCTGGTTTTTCATTTTGTGTCTTTATGCTAATATGAGCTTGGAAAGAAATTCTTACCCAGGTTCAACCACACAAGCACTCACCTCCAACATTGGCACTTTTTTTCCAGTTTTGCCCAGACAACTTCTACCCTCCAGGGTGGTGGATAGCTCAGGCTTTCTCTATCACCTTTTTGGAACATTTCCTCTAACCAATTCTGCCGAGTGTCCTCTGCCACAGAGACAACCCTGCCCTTTGCCTCTTGAGATTGTTCAAATCTCCATGGCATATCATTCCAACTAGGTCTTCCATCAAACAAAATTTAATAATTTTTTCCAACAAATATTTAGTGGGTGTCTATATGCCAGGCATTCATGCTATTGACACAACAAACTGACGTGGTTTCTACCTTACAGCCCGTAAACTCTGGTAGAGAAGGCAAGAATATAAAAGTCTAACTGCGATACGGGGTATTAAAAAAATACATGAGCACAAATAATAGAGAGACTTAACTTAGTGAGATTAGGAAAAGCATCTCAGAGGAAGTGATATTTGAGTCAAGATCTGAAGGAAGAGTAAAAGTTAATGAATTGGTAGTGAGAGAAAGAGTAACTTGGGCATAAGGAACAACACATGCAAAGGTCTTGTGCTAGGAGGCGGTGTGGCATCTTTGAAAACTTGAAAGAAGCTACATGTGGCTCATCACAGTGGGAATGATCAGGACGATGTGAGACAAGAATGATTAGGAGGTTGTTGTGAGACCAGACCAGCAGGCTTCTAGAGACCAGGTTAAGGAGTTTGGTTTTTATCCCACATGCAATGGCAATCCATCACAGGACTCCATGAAGTGACATTTTGCCCCCCAACCCAACACACCAACATAACTCAATATATTCCTCAGTTGATCTTAATGCTATGTCAACAGGATGTCAATCTATTTGAAACACTCTGTTTCAAGACATCTATAATTTGTTGGATTTATCTAGCTAACATTTACTGAGCAATTAATAATCCAGGTAGCATTCTAAGCACTTTATCTGGATTAACCAATTTAAATCTCATGACAACCTTGTGAGATATTTTTATTACACTTTTTATACAGATGAGGAAATTGAGGCATTAGAAGATTAAACAACCTGACTGAGGTAACAAAGGTTAAAAAAAAAGTCAGAGCTGGAATTTGAGCTCTAGTTTCTCTAAGTGTTAACCACAGGGACCACCTACATTGAAATCATTTGGAGTTCTCAGTAAAATGCAGATTGCTGGGGTCCTAGTACCTCCCTTCTAAACCAGAATCTCAGAATTCTTACACACACCACAACTGGAGAATCACTGCTAAGAGATGCTTGCATAAAAGAAGAATAACCCTAAATTAATCTTCAAAGTCTACAATGGAGAAGTGCATGTTTTTTTTTTAGGATGGGAGGGAGGAGGTCTCACTATTCCAAGCCATCACAAAAGATTTCTCTACATGAGAATAAGATTACCTTCTCCTGTTGTATCATGCAACCCAAAGCTAAACTGGGGGTTCAGTGGGAAGTACAGGCTGAGGCTTGGTAGCTGTCCTAGTGAGGTCTCTCCAAGAGAAAACATGCAAGTTCATAAGGACCATTCACTAGGTGATAGAGATGCTATTACACTTGCCAGTGATAAGGTAGGTAGATCATGCATTATGTGAGACATCATAATTTTTTTTCAGGTGATTTTTTTCATAGAAAACTTATTTTTTTTTTGAGTTGGAGTCTCACTCTGTTGCCCAGACTGGAGTGCAGTGGCAGCTCCCGGCCACCGCAGCCTTGACCTGCTGGGCTCTGGCGATCCTTCTGCCCCAGCCTTCCAAGTAGCTGGAACTACAGGCGCGTGCTACCACGTCCGGCTAGAAAACTTATTTTTTTAAAGACAAAATTGTAAGGTAGACAGATGCTTTTTTAAAAGACTTCAATCTGATCCACCTCACATCTATTTGAAAGCTAGCAAGTAAGTTCTTTGGTTCACATTGCTAGCATTGGCTTTCTGTTTGTTTTTTTGAGTTGGGGCCTCATTCTGTTCTCCAGACTGGAATGCGACTTCCCGGACTCAGGCGATGATCCCGTATCGGCCTACACAGTAGCTGGGACTCCAGGTGCACTCCACCATGCCTGGCTTAATGGTTTTAGTTCTAGAAAATAAGTAGCTTCAGCTACATTTCCAGAGGGGCCACTTCATACAAAATAGCTACAGCATCTTTGAAGAAACCTCCAAGGAATTTTTCCATGGGATCTTGTCCAGTAGTTTTGTTACTGAGCTCACAGACTGGATGCTGTATTTAGTTAACCTGGCCTTACTAGCTACTTTTCCTCTTCTAGACTATGCAACGAAAAGGACATGTGCAAGCTTACAAAGCTGCAGCTGAATCTCAAAAAAAGGGAAACCTAGATTTTTATTGGCATGAGATTTGGACTACTGTTTGTCAATCTCCCAAGAACTGGTTTGAAGCTGTTCTGCATACACCAAATAGACTTGTACTCCACAGGCTAAAATGTGTGATGAGCATATCATCAACATCTGAACACACTCAGATTTATCATGAGCTGTCCACAGCCAGGAGAAGGGAATCATAGCATCAAATACTTAGAAAACTCAGGAGGAAAATCATCCCTGGGCATCTGAATAAAAGTCAGAAGAAATATCTTTGCGTTTCCCTCAACACATTACAACCTATACTCTTTGCTCTGCTCTGGGTAGGCGCTGCCAGGACCATTTATCCTGCATTCTCTTGGGGCAGATCCAATCCAATGAAATTTTATTCCTTTCCATAAACATGGTTTATTAAATGTTTTATTACTAAATCTGATGTAATTCCTATGCCTTTGTAATATTTTTAAATAAATTCACAAATCAAAAAAGACTTAGGTGATATGCATGTATCTTTGGAACAGAAAACATAGTGACTGTTGTAGAATGATCTTGAAACTGGCTTTCCAAGTCTTCCTTAGTTCACCTGTAGGTCTTAACAAGATGAGCACCTTTTATATTGAGCATTTAAAAGGTAGGAGAGGGGATTCCACTTACTGGGCCCTAGAGAGGTGGCATTAACAGCCAATTCTTCCATTTTACAACTCCTGGTTCCAAACTGGTTGCTTCCACAACCTGGGCATCCATTTCACCAGAATGCATGTTCATTGCTGGCAATGGATGTTTGGTTATTATCCCCACAATTCATGGCATGGCTATGCTGTACCTCATTTCTGTTTGGTTGATTCATTCTTACAAGGGAAAGCATTAGGGCCAAATTGAGCCTCAAGAAAATTCCAAAGAAGTGGGGTGTCTACTGCAACAGGCAAACTTTCAATTGCATCTAAGCCCCCTTTTAGGCACCCTGACATGCATAGATACAGACACACACACACACACACACACACACACACACACATGCACACATGCACACTCTGACATGACTTCTATAACAGCAACAGACCCAGTACAGACTGAATTAGACCATATCTTCCCAGGGTGTGAGGTCAGAAATGGGAACTCTCCCCTAATGGGTCAGAGGTATAGCTACTCTTGGCTCAGTTCAACTGCTTTATTTCATTCGATAGACAGTGGAGAGAGATTTCTCTGGTCATTTGGGCCGGCCAGTATATAGTTACCTCTAACTGTTTTACATGGTGCATTTAAGATATCAAAACTTATGCAAAACCTCAACAAAATATGGTCAAGATAACTTTTACAACTCTTTCTATCCCCAAGGGGAAATGATGAATAATACGCCATAGAAATATTCCCATGCACAGGCAGCTGCATCTCTTTTCCTCACTCCCATGGAGAGATCATCCTAAGCAGAACATGCAAAGTCTGCCACACTGTCACTTGATCTTTAGGTCCCAGAATGCTGAGATCTCTGTGACAAGCCTGGACATCTGTGGGAGTATAGGTGAAGTCACAGCCAATGCAGATGCAGTGCTTATCACAAGCCAGTGTCATAAAAGGCTCCATTTCCAAATGGAGAAACCGAGATCCAAGGCATGTAAGTAACACGTCTACAATTGCCATCTAGAAAGTGGAGGGCTCAGGATTCAAACTCAGGAGTCCACCTGGGAGCATCACGAGCAGTACAGCCCACCACAACCTCAGAGTTTCCCAAGCATACAACTGAAGCAGGCAGGGTTGTTCTCAAGCATCCTAATTCTGAGTTATGAAACACGAGTTGTTAACATGAGGAAGTCTTATTTCCCTGGACTTTGCTATTTTTGTATCACCCACAAAATGCCTAAAATGTAAGCAATACCATAAACGCCATGAAATAAAACCAGATTCACAAAATGCAAGCCCATCTATAAACAGATACCCAAGCCATGCATCTCTTCCTGCCTCCTCCAGAGGAGGTGACCATGATTTACATTCATAGGGTTGGAGAGTCAAAGGCTGGAAGACCTTGGTGCATGACAGACTTGACCAAATGGAGTGGGTTGGCCTGAGAAGCACACCAGGGAGGCCAGAAGAGCAAGGGCCAATATGGTGTATCTCTTATAATTCTGAATGTCTTCAAAGGGATAGTTGGTGAAATTCTGAAAGCTTATCTTCTTGCCAAATCGAATTTTCCAAATATACCATGGAAACGCATTCCAGAATTGCAGGCTGATGAAAAATCATGCCAAAAAGAAAATAGAAAATGCCAAAACTCTCAGCTCCATCTTGCCAAGCACATCTACTGGCAATATGGTGACAAAAAGACGCCGGGGCAATGGTAGGATATTCTTTAGATGGTGCAAAGTGGGAAACAGCTTCTTCACCAAAGGAAAAGGGAGGTTTCTGGGTTGCTATCACATCCTTCTTGGATTTCAGATCTAATGAATAAGTAAACCTCTCTCAATTCTGAAACACATCAATTCCATGCACATAATTCCACATTTCCAGAAAAAAATTAGTTTCTGATATTCTCATTAAAGGACTAATTTCATTGTAGTTTGTAGAGATTAAATCCATGGCTCACCATGTTTTATCAAAAAGTTAAACATTTGATGCCTTTACTTTCCCTGCTCTTTCTGCTCACGAATATACAGGGGGCTTTGTCAGACCCAAAGGCCCAGAGATAACTTGTGCATCCTGGTCTCCTGTTGCAACAGGAATCACACTGCAGCAGACCAGAGTGAGCCAGAGATGAGGGGAAGACTAGAGGGTCTGCTGAGCAAGAGAGAAACCAGCAAGGTCAAGAAGATAAGTAGACTCCATTTACCCAGGCAAGCAAGGAAGAAGAGGAAGATACTAGAGACTTAAGCAGTCAGTTGCAGGAAAGTCATGCTCTGAGATATGGAAGGGGGATAGGCAAAGCAAAGAGGCTTAATGAGGGATCCAAGAGGTCTGCACAGGGCCAGATATAAAACCATAAGTGAGGGTTCTAACAGGGTCAAGAGGTCACCATATGGAATTCTAGGGTGAGACCTATTTAAGTTCAGTTATCTTTACTTTGTCTCTAGGTAAAGAAGTTGGCTTTACTGGAAGTCAGTCACGTTACCACTTTGTGTCCAGAGTTTCAATGAATATCAGCAACAACCTTCGCCTCTCTGGGAAAACCAAGTTAAGAGTGTGCCTGGTCATAGCAAACCAGAACTGCCGTCAAAAGGACAGGCTTGTTGTTCTTAAATCCAATCCTTCATTATCAACAGCTTGTAAGAGCCAGATCCCTTCAAACTATTGGGAGTTCTCTATCTACTTCCTATTAAAGTAAGCTTTGAAATGTGAGCCATGACCTATAGGCAAATAATATTTGACAGGTTATTCCCAACTCTCACAGAGAACAAGCTCTGCAACCTAATTTGTGCAGAAATTGAATAAAGACAAAAATGTAATTTTATTTTATTGCCTGATACTTGCCTGCATCTCTAAGCCACTAATTGCAAAAAATAGTTAATTTGATAATATAAATAAAAAAATGGCCCTGAAGGGCAATAACCAATCCATTTATATGCAATGGGAAAATGTACCCCACTACCGCCAAGCCATCCAAGGGAAATATGAAGCATGGTTTTCAAACTGCATTGTCTACAATACTCTCAACACAGTGACAAGAATGACAATTGTGAAGCAAATATTTCAAATAATCACATATGTTGAACCATAAAAAAGTGCCTCTTGCTTATGTTTTGTGGGAATTTTTTGTGTTAGATGTGGTAGATGTTATGAATATATGTACCTTGAAAAAATATATTTCTCCCCCAAAATCCCAGTTTGGAAGTAAGAAATTGGTGTCCATTCATTCAAGTAATCTTTAGGAAGTACTTATGATAATATGCTTTAACATGTTATCCCATCTTTCTTTCAAGTCTTGGGATACCAAGATTACAGCCTTACTATCTTGATAATAATAAAGTTCCATTTATTATATTTTCTCTTTGGCTATTTCATCATACTTCATGTCTTTTTCCCAGCAGACTCTGTCCTGCTCCCCTGGTGAGTTTCTATTCATATGTTGAAGCACTCCCAAGTAAAGTCTTTCCTCTGTGGAACGCCTCCTTTGAGTGATTTCCATACAGCATAAGTGTTTTTGCTATTGCACATTCCATGTTACTGCACAGTTATCTCTTTTCAGAGCTACTCCCAATACTGGGAGTGCATTAAGACTGGATTTATTAATACAACACCAGGAATACCTCTCTGGGTGTTTAATACCTCAGCCAAGAAGACAAAATCCTATTGCAAACCTTGGGAACATTATGAAAGTCTTCTGAGTACTTCTGTCATTCTACCCAGCATCATGGATCAAGTCATGAGATGAGGAGATCTGAAAACATCTTGGTGAATCATCCCTTGTTGTCTCCCAATCCCTTCCTCCTCCCACTGCTGCAATCCCAGCCTGAGCGGGAGAAGGGTGCCCTGGAAAGCACTCCTGAAATCTCCCTGTCCCTTTTGGAAACCCATTTTACAAGCAGTCCATGTGCTGGGTCTAACTCGGGTGGAATCTGGCTTAGCTTTTCAAGGATGACACATCTGAGCAGATGTGTCATCCTCCCAGTTAATGAAACTTTCTCAAATCAAGCCTCAAAGAGCTTTTGATCCTAGTACCAATAACTACAGGCTAACATGCTGAGCACTGGCTGGGCTGACATAGCTGGCCTGAGCCCATGCTTTATTTCAAGGAAGAATAAACAAACTAAGCCTGAATTTATATTATGGGGTGTAAAGATCAAGGAACTCTCCCCAGACTGGCACCACTGGTCAGACCACACCTAGAGCTTGTTGATAGCTCTGCATCCATATAAAGTGTTTTTTAAAAAAATATAATTATAAGAGCATATAGGTTAGGTAGAGAAAATGTGGAACATTAAAAACACAATAAAAAAGAAAAAGATTATAATTAGAAATCATTGTTAAAATCATTAACCTTTTTTAGTTTGTGTTTTTACTCATTGTGATGTAATTTGCACTCTGCTCTACTCACCATTAACATAATGTAAAAAGTCTTTTCTGATATTTAGGTACTATTCACGAATACCATACTGAATGATTGAAAAATTCTAACATGTAAATAAACATATCCATAAATTGTATCGCATCTCTACTGTTGAAGAGTTATTTTGAATTTTTAGCTCTTATAAATAACAATGAAGTGAACATCTATAAGCATATCTTTGTTTTTTCTGCCTTGAATATCTTTGATTCTAAACAGCTGCATTGTACTGAATGGCTCTATAAATGAGATAATCAACTATTGATAAATTTCCCAATAGGAACCTTGTCTCAACTGGTTTCTTAAAATTCTACAGAAATGTCAAGGACCCTGCCAGCAAAGTGGTAGCAAGGAACCCTTTAGCGTCACCATGGATGCCAATTCTTCCTTTATTTTTTGCAGAAGGAACTACAGGTCTTCTGCCCCAGGCAGAGGAGGAGAATCAACCTCACAAACAGCTGGAGGCTATGTCGCCCCAGTCTCTGCACAGGTGGTTTGGGATGCAAAGTGTTTGCCAGCATTTCAGCCCTGGTCTCTGTGCAGGAGCTCGTGCCAGCAAAAAAAATCAATTGGCTTTTGTCAGGCAGTAAAGCACCACCAAAAGAAAATCTGAACACGTTTTTACGACAGAAAAAAAAAAAATCCTTTGCCTTCTCTCCTAGAAATAGCTTAATTTTTTCTTCAGGTCTTAAAATAAATTGCCTCTCGGAAAAATCACTCTTTCTCCTGTCATATCTTAGCCACATGATGCCCCTCACTTATGAACTCAATTTGTTCTATAGATTGCAAAGTTTGTTCTAGAATGTACTTTTTTCTTTTAAAAAATTATCAGTTTATTTAAAAAAGAAACATTATTGGCTACTTTTCATCAATGGCAAGATAAATATTCAATCAAGTAACACGTATTGAGTCTATGCATGCATGTATGTATATACATATATATTATGAATCTAATATATAGAGAGACCCATATAAATATGGGTGTGTGTGTGTGTGTGTGTGTGTGTGTGTGTGTATGTGTGTGTGTGTGTGTTTATCTGATAGGTATATCCTGGGATAGAAAGGTGACTAAGAATTAGTCTCAGTTCTTAGGAGTAGAGTCAAGAAAGAGAGATCATAGATAACATCTATAATCTAGATCACAAATTTTGGGCCTTCCAGAATTCTGCAGCATTGTCTCAAGACAGCCACAAGGTGGGGTAGGGAATGGGCAGGAACCTGTTTCATGCAAAGATAATTGGCTAAAATAAGTCTCGAAACTCAACATATAGCTGAGTATGTTAAGTGCTACAAGAGAGGAGAAAAGAAAGTGAACTTAAGGGGGAGCAATTACTCCTGGCCCGGTTGAAGGGCCCTTGAACTTGGGCCTTGAAGGACAGGCAGATTTCCAACAAAGGGTGAAGATTCTTCCTTGCTGAGGAAATATTGGCAAGGGCAGAGATTTGGAAGTACAAGGCATGCTCAGGGAGCAATCAATATGATTAATTATGAGCCAGTAGGGCATGTGTCACAGGGTATAATAGGCATGTGGTTTGGAAAAGTGGTTTGGGACAGAATGTGGAGCTTTGTTATCATGCTGGAAGAAGAGGGAGCTAAAGGTTTTGGAGGATGGCTGTCTTATGAGAAGAACCGGGTTTTTGAAAGGTGTTTTTGGCATCTAGGGGAAAGAGAACTTTTGGGTGGGCCAAGTCCAGATTCAGGGAGAACAATGAAAAGACAAACACATAATCTACACCAAGAAATAATAGTGGCAGGAAGGCCGAATGTAGAACAAATTGAGTCTATAAGTGAAGGACATTGTGTGTCTAAGATATGACAGAAGAAAATGATTCTTCATGGTGGTGATTCTTTGGAGACCAGGAGAAAAAAAATAAGCTATTTCCAGGTGAGAAGGAAAAGAATTTTTTTTTCTGTCTTCACAATACCTTTAGATTTTCTTTTGGTGGTATTTACTGCCTGACAAAAGCCAACTGATTTTTCATGCTGGCATGAGTTTCTGCATAGAGACCAGGGTTAAGATGATGCCACAGGAAAGCAGGGTCACAGCAATGAAAGGCAAGTGACCCCTTCTCACATACTGGTGCATCAGTAGGACTTGGGGCCCTATCAGAAAGAAAACGTAAGAAAGCCAGAGATCAATTCTGGATTTCAAGACTAGAAGGCAGGGTGTCAAGTCCCTCCTAGAGTTACAGAGCACAGAGAGAGCTGTGGGGAAGAGGGCCATGAGAATAAAGAGTTTTGTTTCAGACACCCCAAGTTTGGGGCATCTGTGGACCATCATGAAGATGGAGCTTGGGAGGCCATAAGGGAGGACTTCTGCCTGCCTCAGGTGATGAAAGTGAAAGAGTGTGGGTGGGGAGGAGGAGGCGTAGGAGAGAAACAGAAGAGGGCCTTGGGGAATGTTACACTTAAGGGGCTAGTGGCGTGAGAATCCAGGATGGAGAGGATACTGGGAAGCATGGGGACCCAAGTCAGCGCTTCATGACCATGGGACAGAATGAGCAGGAACTATCAGGAGGTGACCTTGATCTAAATAAAGCAATTGCAGCAGGTGCATGTGGGTGAACAACAGATCACGTCAAGGGGAGGATGTGGGAAAGTGGAGATGGCATTCTCTCCTGGAAAATTTGGCAGTGCAGAGACGGACAAAGATTGGTTAAGAACGTGAAAGAGAAACAGGGTTGAACAATATTTAAGGATAGGAATGATTCTGGTATATTTTTAGTCTAAAGAGGAGAGATGGGGGTGGGGAAGATGAGAATAAGCATGAAGGTGTAAGGGATGAAAGACTTATTTTTATAAATTTTTTGATGTCTATCTTCTTCACCAGAGCAGGGATTCATAACAATGTGACTTCTTTCCAGCCTTAAATTTAGAACAAATCAACAACTCCTCTCAATTCTCACTTGGCTCTTAGAAATCATGTCTTTTGTGTCTAAAGAGGTTTTCAAGTATTCAAAATATATATTAATGCATCTTAGAGTCATATTGCTCTTCTAGAGCTTAGTTGTATTTTTAGTCACCTTTAAATTTTTTTTTTTCTGAAAATATCACTGGTAGCTGAAACAATGGTAATTATCTTATTTCTTCCATATATCATACAATGTTCCATTTGCATATCTATCTTATGTATCTTGTATATATATCTTGCATGGATGTGCCTTTCCAAAGCCACAACAAGATAGTTTTTAAGAAGAGAGTGGCAGATGAGGTCAAGTGCTGCAAAGAAGGAAAATGAGATTAAGATTTAACACTGTCCATCGGAGGTCATTCTTAACTGTCAAAATCAGTGGCGTCTGTAGCTAAAGAAGTTTCCAATACAATATATTTTAGTGCTTTTTAGAGTCATATCTCTCATCTTCTGCTTAGTTATATTTTCAGTGAGGGCAGAAGACAGGTTGCAGTAGACAAGTGAAAGGAGAAGGGGTAAATTGAGGCAATTGAGGAACCTAGCTTGGAGGGGGCAGGGGAGAGTAGGTGGTTGAGAAAGTCGTTTATTTATTCTTTAAAATATGGGAGAGTTGTGTGCATTTATATACTGGTGAGAAGACAGTATCCGAGAGGAAGAGATTGATGATGTAAAGATTAGAAGTGATAACTGATGTGGTCCCAGGGCAGGTGAGAGGGACTAGAATCCAAAGCACAGAAAGAGGGAGTTCTCCAGAGACACAGCCTTGTCTAGGAGGGAGGCGCGGTGGCTACAGATGCAGGAGAAAAGCTCAAGGTCATGGAGTAAGTCCCAGGCAGAGCTGGGCTAGAATCCATGCTCCTTCATGCCTAGTCTGGAGTGTCACGTGATCTTTCTTGTCTTTTCTCTCACAGGAATGGCCCAGATGCTTTACATTTATTAAGACAAGCTATATAGAAATACTAATCTTGGGCCAGGCTTGGTGGCTCAGCCGGCAATCTCAGCACTTTGGGAGGCCAAGTCAAGTGGACTGCCTGAACCTGTGGGTTCGAGACCAGCCCGGGCAACTTGGAGAGACCTCATCTCTACAACAAATGAAAAATTAGTCGGGTGTGGTAGCACGTGCCTGTAGTTCTGGCTACTTGGAAGGCTGCGACAAAAGGATCACCAGAGCCCAGCAGGTTGACACTGGAGTGGCCGTGAGCATGCCACTGTACTCCAGCCTGGGCGACAGATTGAGACTCCGACTCAAAAAAAAAAAAAAAGAAATACAATTTTATAAATCAGAAATGGTTGAATACTGCCATTTTATGTGGCTCTGCCTAATATTGGTTCATTTGACCCTCAAAACAACTATATTAGAATCCACATTTTACAGATGAAGAGACTGGGAAGCAGGGCAGGGCATTAACCTGCTCAAGATCGTCGGCAAGGAAATGATGGTGCCATGGTGTGAATCCTACTCCTTGGTCAATGCCTTGACTGTTAGACTTTATTACAACTTATTATGGTGAGTGAAATGATCACAGAACAAGGGAACACAAAAGAGAACTAGGTACTGTGAGTAACATAGAAGACTGCGTAAGAAACCAACAGTAAATGTTTATGGGTAACTACCTCGGATTCTACGTAACATACAGCAAGTATTAGGGTGAACTGCTTCAAATTGCTGTATCTGTCAGGCAAAAACAGTTCAATATTGGCAATTTCATATGGTTCTGTCTAGTTCTTTTTAAAGAATCTTCAAATGCCTCCTTTGATTTCTCATTTGTAGGAGGAGGAGGGGGAGACTGAGGCTGCAACTGTGGCAACTTCGGGTCTCCATTACCAGCCGACTCTGTCCTAAAGTGTTTTATAACTTGAAAATTTAATGAATACAATATTCTGGTGAACTGCATCTAAAAACATTGGTATCTTTTACTCACAGTCTTTTCTTTCCTGGTACATACATAAGCAAATTCTTATCTGTCTGAATCCCTGAATGACTGGTGTCTACTTAGTTAAGGCTGGCAGAAAATATCCAGACTTGCCCAGTGCCCAGATCACAATAAAACAAGCCAAGCAGCTTTTTCTAACACACTTGAGGGCAAAAGCATGTCCATTTTATATATAGTTTTTATCACGATGAATGCATCTTAACAGGAACAGCATGGTTCTTGCCCTTTTCTACTTCTGCTTTAAGAATACACAGTGACCAGGGAGCTTTCAGACAGAATCCCAAGCTCTGTGATTCACAAAATGGAAATCTGGCATTATATGCCAATGACATTTACTTCTGTGTCAGCTCAAGCGGCAAAAAGCCATATGCCATATACCTCGGATCCAACCAAGCCATACAAACAAATATGCGAAAGGGAAATAAGGAGAGGGGGACCAGCAGAGTTCCAGAGAGTGGATGCCTCCAGCACTTGAAAAACAATCACTGTGGTAGAAACTGAGTTGACTCTTATGACGCTCTTGGGGGAATGCAATTTTTTTCTAATTTAAGATAACTTTGGGAGGTAAAGAGAAAATACAAAAGATAATTTTTGTGAGCGGCATGATGTCCTCCCATTTGTGATTTACAGGCACTCATTTCTCGGATGTGACAGGGCAAGCATCAGTCACCTACATGGGATGGAAGGCCAGCAGTTGCACTTGATTGACCTCTGCACCGGAAGTCTGTCAGCAGCCATCCTGGGAAGGGATAAGTTCCATTTCTGACATTATTTTCCCCACTGACCTGGAAACAAGATGAGTGGGAAATAGAGTGCTCCCAAAATGGCCAGCGTATGTGGGTTAAGCAGGCTTAAGAGTGATCAAATAAATGAGTAAAGACGAAAAATGAAATGGAGGGCATTTTTTAAAAATAAGGAGCTCCAAACAAGCTCCTCAGAAAAGAGAAAATTCAGTACCTTTTGTAGCAATTCAGTGTCTTTGAGGCTTTCCATTCACCTTATATAATGCTACATAGGCAGAAAAATAATTATAACTGCCATTCTTATTAAGAAACAAATGGCAAAGTCATTTGATAACTTCTTCAAAGTACTGACATCTAAAGAAAAAATTTTGAGGGAAGGTCGAGAAGGTTCTCAATAAGTCCTTTTGGCATTTAGGGCAAGGAAATTCTTTATTCTCTAGAACTGCAAGATACTTATGACCCCCAAGAGTTGAACAGCTGAGACCATCCCGTATTAAGATGGTGTAAGTGAATACAGCTTATTGGCCAGGTGGACCATTTGTCGTGATCAGTAAATTAAACATTTCTGGCCATTCATTCATTTAATGTTTAACACAAAGTAATTGAGCAGATACTACTTGAAAAGCATCTGGAGGATATTAAGGCATAAAAGCTATAGTTCTTGATTCCAATGATATATTGACTTAAGTTGGAAAGATAGATTTATAAATAAACAACTACTAGCAAGCTAGACACTTTGAATTCCATGCTATGGGGGCAGAGGTGCAAAATTTCATTCTGAATGAAAGGGAGATGGTGACTATATCACTTAGGTGGCACTTGTACAAAATCCTCAAGGATAAGTAGAATTTCAGCAGGCAGATGGGGGAAGATGTTTCTGGCAGAGGGAGTGAGGATGAGCTAATGCCTGAATTATAAAATTGCTATTGCACATACAAAAAATGTAGGCAGTTCAGGATGTATAAGGTAGAGTCTAGGAGAGGTGCAGGGCAAAGATATGGAGATAAAGCAGGGGAAGTATTTTAGGTTAATTAAGGAGAAGTCTGAACGTCTTGCTAAGGCCATCACATTTTATGAATCAGGCAATGGACAGTCACAGAAGGATTAAAAGCAAGAATGATATGGTCATATTTGTACTGGATAGATTTGGAAACTGGGAAGGTTTCAAAGCTGGGAGATAACTTAGTGCGACAGTGGTGTCTTCGTCCGCTACTGCCACACTAGTGCTTGTATAAATCCCAACAGCTAAGACGTTACTCTCAGCTATTGCCTTACTAGACTCTGGTGTGGCGATGTGCTCTTTGAGCTATGGCCATCACCATGTTTCCTGGTTTTGGCCCCCTTCCGTACCTTGGGGAGGTGAATCTCCTCTCTCTCTCTCTCTAATTTACTTTTTAAATAAACTATATTTTCCAATCTAAAGAAAAAAGAAGTACTCCTCTCACACTCACAGGTCTATAGGTCAGGTTGGGGGCTATTTCAAGTTGTAATTCTGTGGGCTGACTGGGAAAACTGTGCTCCATATGTCTCATTCTGGGACCTACCCAGGATATGTAGTTCTCACGATGACGACAGAAGAACAAAAGCCAAGCCCAACCAGGCAAGCAATAGCTAAACTTCTGCTCACTTCACATCCATGTGCATCTCACCGTCCCAAGCAAGTCACTTGACCAAGTCAAAAGTCAAAGGGTGGAGCAAATACTCTTTAACCACCATGAGGCCATGGCAAGTATGTGAAGGTATGCTATGACAGTAAAGAATTGCCACCAGTCATTCGATCTACCACATTTGGGGTGAAAGAAGAGGAAGCTATGAACCAAGTCAATGATGAAAAGGTAAAGGATCATAGAGTGACTGCAGTGACACTGACCACTGACTGGTTTCATAAAGAGTGACTAGTCCATAAGCTTCTAAGGAGAAACTTACTAGACATCCAGCTCCATGATGGTAAAAATCATCTTGTTCTGTTCACCTCTGTATTTCTAGTGCCTACTACAGGCACTGTGTTGTAGACATGAGTAATTATTTTTTGAGACACCAGATAGAATTTAACGTGTAAGTTAGATAGTGACCCTATAAATCAAGATGTGGAACACCAATGTGGCTGTGCTGCATGATGACAGTAATTTTGAGTATTTTCTAGAACACAGGCAGTGCTACATACTAAGAATATGGAAAAAGCAAGACTTTACCTTCAGAAAGCCTGACAGACAACTGCAGCTCACTGTGGTAAGTTTTAGGGTGTGGGTATTCACAGGGACAGAGCAAGGGGAGTCTTTCGTGGGAGTTTTTGTCAAAATGATGACTGCAAACTTGATAACTTTCCTAAGGAAGGTGTTGGCCCAGCTGGAGAAATGATGCCAGGCAGTTGACTACCTGTCTAAATGACTTCCCCCCACATAGTTTCACTGAGCACCTTCTATTATTTTTAACTTTATCAGAACAGTAAGAAAACACATAGGAACAACATAAGAAAGGGAAGAAGGAGGAGGGGGAGAAGAAACTAGAAATTTGGAATTCTCGTCTCTCAAATTCAAGTTTTAATGTTCATTTTTCTCCCTAACAATTGTCACAAAAGAGCTGGAATGCCAGGTGTGGTGGTTCATGTCTGTAATTGCAGCTACTCAGGAGGCTGAGGTAGGAGGATCGCTTGTGGTCATGAGTTCAAGACCAGCCTGTGCAACACAGCAAGACCCCCTCTCAAAAAAAAGTGGGGAAGCTAGAGAAACCACTGTCGAATTTAGCCTTACTGTCTTACTTTGATACTCTCTTTTGGCCTCTCAACGTTCGTCCCTGCTTCAGACCTATTTAGCTCAATGGCTTGGCTCTATGCCGGGCAATGGAGCAGGTAAGCCAATGTGTGGGTTGAACAAGACCGATCAGTGTTTTAGCTCTTACTTAGTAAAATGAAGGCAGCTGATCTTGACCCATAATTCACTGTTGCTCAAGAGCACAATTTTGAAAAATCTGCACAGGCATGTAAGCAATGCATATTAGCAGCTGAATATGCATATCTAATAATTTAATAGTTAAGTATATATTTTAACTCCCGAAGCCCTAGATCTGGTGTTTTTGCAGCAGGTATTTGGAAGTCTCACTCAGGATCTTCTAATATTTCTTGACTCTTATTTTGGAATCTCTGCAAATGGCTTCTGATCCTACTCTCTCATTCTGACTTCTTATCTCATCCTATCTAGGGCCCATCTTTGCCCTTGATCCTCCACCCATCACAACACCTGGTGTTCTCACTTGGCAATAGAAGTACCTATATGGCTGCATCTATATGCTCTTCTGACCTATTTAGGAGACACATTCCTTTCTAGAAGTGTGTTCTCAACATCCCTTGTAACATCATTTTCTTTGCAATCGCAAGGTAAATATTTTCTTTTAAATCAGCGAGGACCCGTATTTCATGAGAGATTTCCACCTAATGGTAACCTTTTAAGCTATCCAACTCTGATTCTTACCTGCCCTTTAATTTAAAATGCCTAAATCTCATTATGCCTTACTTAAAATGTAGGTAATTTCCTTTTAATTGGACATATACTAATAAAGTGGTTTCTGTGCCATTATCAAATCCCTCATATAATCCACAATGGAATCTGGAATTCAGGTCATAGAAAAACAGTTAACAACTCATACAGAGCCCCAAAGTGTAGTTAATAAAAGGGAAAGAAGCCGGGCTTGGTGGCTCAGCCTGTAATCCCGCGCCTTTGGGAGGCTGAGGTGAGTGGATTGCCTGAGCCCGCGGGTTCGAGACCCGCCTGGGCAAGCGAGACCTCATCTCTACAATAAAGCAAAAAATCAGCCGGGCGTGGTAGCACGCGCCTGTAGTTCCAGTTACTTGGAAGGCTGAGGTGGAAGGATCGCCGAAGCCCAGCAGGTCGAGGTTGCGGTGGCAGGGAGCAGCCACTGCACTCCAGTCTGGGCGACAGAGTGAGACTCCAACTCAAAAAAAAAATAAAAAAAAATAAAATAAAATAAGATAAAATAAAAGGGAAGAAGTTTCAGAAGTTACTAAATAGAGTTATAGAAAGCAGTTAACTTAGAGATTCATCATCATTCTCATGTTTGGGGATGGTCTGAAATTGAACCAAGGGACTGATGTATCTCACTGCTGTCCAGCAGAATTGCTTTCTCCTCATAATTGGCAAGTCTCAAGTTAGCACGTTACCCACACAGAGGAAGATACACTGGCTTTAGAAAAATTCAGAAATAGGAAGGACTCTATGCAAAATCTTGAACACAAAGGAACACCCAAGAAGCATATTTCTGATGTCAGGCATATCCAAAATTATTCATGAGATTCACTCATGGTCAATACAACTTTTTATAAATGCTCCAGTTATAGAGAATATCCAGAAAGCAAAACATATTAGCAATGTCTTCAGCTAAAGGTATCCATTAACCTTTAAACAGATTTTAAATAGTTTAGCCATTTTTATGGAAATTACATGAACAGGGTCAACAAAATCTAATTCTTCTGGATAACTCTGGGTCCTTGTATGCTCCTCCTTTACAAGGTAGCAGAGCTAGGCTCTATATGGGGGTGGAGGATGATAGTAGGGGTGGGGAGGTACAAGGCACACTGCATGACCCCAAAAGAGTCCTTGGAAATGGGTTACTTTATGGTCACCTCTACATTCTTCATAAAACCATATGGAGTCCTTACAGCTGGGACCACTATGGTAGCACCCTAAGAAGGGAGTTCTATTATGTTTGTCACTAAATCTGAGGGAGTAGCTTGTCTACCTATCCTGAAAATTTTTGCCATCAGCATCACCAAGAGAATCCTTTTCCTTTTCAGAGGCATTTGGAATCCCGCGTCACCCAGTCTTCTCCCAGTCCTGGAACCAAGCAGTCACCCAGGCTTCTCCCAGTCCTGGAACCGAGCAGTCTATTCACCTGACACCATAAGGTTGCAGAGCCATCTTGGCTGTGGGCAATTGTGCCATCCCTCTCGCGCAGATGAGGAATCTGAAGCTGTCAGGGTTGAGTCCCAGTCATGCAGCCAGAAGGGAGGTCTGTGGCTCTTTAATCACTAATGTTCCCAGCCCCTGTGTCACCTGCAGTACATTTGTTAGTGAGCAGGCTGGGGACGAGTAACTCTCAACATGAAGGTTCAAACAAGAAGGCTCCCTCCTCGCTTAGGAATCCCCTCTGTGGGTCAAAGCAAATTTCAGTGGATCCCTATACAGAAATTCGAGGCAATTTGTATTTATAGATATTTGAACAAACTATCTTGGGAAATCAAAGCAGCTCAATTATACTGCAAGACCAGGTGCAAATGACTGCCAATTTAGGTTTTGTCTGTTGAGATTATTAACACCTCCTATTTGTATGGGACAATGTGCAAATCTTTGAGGGCCTAATGCTCTCACAGTGAATCTGGGAAATACTATTGTTGTTGTTATTATTATTGTCACTACCAGTTTACAGATGAGAATGGACTTGGAAGTTAAAGGATATGTTCAAGGTCACACTGTGATGAGGGGCCAACTGGGACTGCCACCAGATTCTCAGGCTGACTCTCAGCCTTGGTTCTTGTTTCTGCATTATTCATTTTCAATGAGGGAGGGGGCCATCATCCCCAGCAGAACAAACATTGGTTCTTAAAGGAGAAAAAAAAATCCTTATTCATTTTATGTATAAAACACAGATATACAAACATGGTATAAACAGATATACAATATCTGTCATTACAATTTCGGGGGAGGGGAATTAGGGGAAAATGTCTAGAGAAGTTCCTTGCGGGGGTGGTGGGGGGTGATAATGCAAAAGAGAATCAGAAATGCTGTGTTCTATACCACAGGGGCTGGGCCAGCCCATGTTACCTGTTATTAGTACATTTCTTTTTATAAAGTTTACATGCTGGGGTATATTTAAACAAATACTCGTTGAAAAAAATAAATTAGCAATGTCACTTTCTCAGTCTTTCAGCTGTTTCTAGATGATATAATTGATACTGGTGAGGAGTCTGGGGGACATACCTTGATGCCGTCCAAAAGAAAGTGCCAAATTCCATGGAAAGGGTGGTACTACCTTACATGAATAGCCTAAAAGCAGACACACACATGAAACCATTTGCTAGCTATTCAACAGGAAAGATCAGAAGAAACAATAAATCTATTCACATAATGCATTTGCTTCTACAGGAGGTTCGATTGCCTGTGTGGAAAACCCAAAGACCTTTCCGAAGCACGAGAAACCTTTCGAATAAATACTTGTTAATGGCCTGGACAGCTGAAAAATGGATGACCTCGCGTATGACATTAGGGCTCTTTAAAAGACTTCTCTTCTCAAATATTCATGTTTCAATTAAAACGTACACCTACTTTATTAGCCACATCAGGCCCAGTTCAGATCAATAACAGCAGCACTAGATGGAATTCTAATGAAGATAAACAACACTGAGTCCTCCCAGCTTCCCCTGGGCATGGATGCACAAAGCTCCCTTTCACAGTGTGCTCCAAGATATTTTACAGTCACCTGCCTCATGCAAATGAGGAGGCTCATGTTTATTCATGCTGAGAGTTACAGACCACCTTTCATTCCCTAGGCCAGCTCGGCTAACCAACAGAGCGCCGTCTGCACCACTATGAAGTTGAGCTGTCCTAGGAAGAGGACTCCTGAATATATAATTGTCCCCTGTAAAGCATGCACAGAAAGTCAGTAAGCTGCAAACAGTTTGAGGAGCAAACACATTTCTTTTTTTAAAATTCATGCATTCACTGCCTTTAAGGCTTCAAACAATCTCTTTTCTATACCACATCATAATCCACTCGATGTGACTAGGAGGTGGTTATTTCCTATGAATAATCTTCCCGGGGATTCCTCTGGATGATTCCTTCTGTCCTGCTCTCCAATTCTTCCTAATTGAGATTTCCTCCCATTGACTTGGATGAAGCTCACAGCCTGGCCAGGGGCAGCTGCGGCTTTGTTTAATGGGCCTGCGTTCTTCCTATGCACAGTCTCTGCTATTTTAAAGGATGGTTTTTCATCTGCAAGCCTGAGATTCTAACTCTGTTGTGTGTGCTTAGCTTATTAGGCTGCTGGATAAGGTTTCAAAATAGTACTTTTACTCTAGAGTGACTTCATTTTTCAAATCATTAGTTTCTTCAATTTTGGTAATTGGAGAGCATGGCCGAGTCATCCAATCTTGGGTAATAATGCTGGTTTTGACAGTATCTAAAATAATGCTACTAGTGCTACAAAAAAAAAATATTTTGATGTTATCTAAAAGGGCCCAGTCATCACTGGAAAGGCCTGGGCAACCAGGTAATGGTTGGGGAGGCCTTAATTCTCGACAGCCATTAAACATGTGAGAATTGTGGGGTCTGCTGATTTTTAGGCTGCTACCCAGTGTTTCTCACAGGAAACTAAAGTACCTACCTCTTACAGTTCTTTGGAAGAAGACACTTCTGAAATCCATGAAAATTTCAGCTTAAAGCCTATTTTTGCCAAAGTTAAATGGGTTATTAATTCAGTTCAGAATTTAATGTGGGGTTCACAGACAGCTTCACTTTTCTTTTTTTAACATAATGGCCAAAAAAAAAATCTTTTTTTTTTTTTAAGAGGCAATTTACTCATTTTTCGTAGACAGCATTTATCTTGTTAAACATAAAAAGAACACTTTATAACTACATATGACATTTTTACTTCCTCAGAGCATTTTTATATTAATTATTTCAGTTTAATATCACACCACCACAAGAGAAGGTGATAGTGTCCTTTTAAAAATTACTATTTTTAAATTTGTAGGCATAGAGCTCTTGAGCAGCAGGACCAGGATTAGAATCTGGGTCATACAAACTAACAGACATATGACCCCATCAATGCAGGTAATTTACAGTAACTGGCAATAAGTGTTACATGCGTCAACTGATGGTGGTCCTATTGACACAAATCACCGTTCATGGTCAATCTACCGTAATGAAAATATTCATGCACAGCCTGCCTGCCTCCAATGATTTAATTAGTCTATGGTATAATTGGGCCCTAGGATAATAGGGTCTTCAAAAGTCCCCAGGTGATTCTAATATCCAGTCAAGGTTGAGAAACACTGCTATGCACAAATATATGTTTTGAAGCATATACCCTCATTAGAATTTTTCAAGTGGAGCAGTGAAGCATACATGCTTTAAATGAGATTCCCATACCTGAAATATCAAAATCACTTGCGTCCTCTTTCTTACCCTGCTCAAAAATGAGGGCTTCAGCGAAATGATTAGGGGCCACTTGTGTGCTGGGGTATCCCAGCTGCAGTTTAGCTCTTCCCCAATGCCCATAAAAATGAATAATACATGCTCTAAAATATTGGTAATAAAAGACAAAAACATAGAATACAAACTCAATGGCCCGAATCAACGGATTATTCTGCAGACTGCTATATTGAGAAACTGAAAGAAAGTACTTTTCAAAGCATAAATATTTTAATCACTCTCCAATTCTACTTCTCTTATATAAATAAAAAAACATTCCATCTGCTGCTTCCCATGCCCGGAAGAGCAGAAGACAGCTGCTTTTCTAAACTCTCTTCCAGTAGTGGCATTAACTGCTAAGCACTAGATAGCTATAAACGGGTGTCCCAAGCAAGGTGGGTTGTTCTTTCTGCCTCTGATAGAGTCTAGTGCAGTTTGTTGGCCAAATCAAAATTTTGAATTCGGGGGGCACTGCTTCTCCAGTTAGCCACTAAAGAAGGCAGAGAGCTGAGCCCTGTTCACAGAGCCCTGGGTCCCAGGGTTGACAACTGAATCCGCCTCCCATGCTCTGTTCAAACTGACAAGAGCCTGAGATGGTGTCCAAGAAAGTTCAAAAGAAATTATGTCTCATGCTGGGCTCTTTTAAGATATTTCTGAATTTGAATTTGGACAGTCTTAGGAAATAAGAAAAAACATTAAGTCTACCAGTAACTGCAAACCCACATTTGTTCCTAAATTCAATCTCCTCTGCTACCAAGTTAATAACAAGAAGAAAAGTGAACTGATTTAATTTTCAGCTCTTCTCTGTTCTCCAATTTATTATCAGGTAAAGCAGAACCTTGGCGGATCGGCAGCAGCAGGAAAAGAAATCAGAAAGACAGTCTTCAAACTGAACTAAAGGATCTCAAACAGGGACATTCTTTTTTTAAAAAAAGCCAGTGGAAGCAGAATAGGGACATAAAAGAAAAGAGACATAATTATATCTGTATTTGAGCAGCCACTAGCAGAATTCTGTGGCTGGTATTATATCTACCAGCAAAAAGAAAAACAAACAAAAGGTTCCCTATCCATGTTTCATTAATTTAAACTGATAACACATGCCTAAAAATCTAATATAGCTACAAATCAAATATACACTGTAACAGGCAGAAGAATGGTCTCCCAAGGGTGCATATGTTCTAGTCCCCAGGACTTGTGAATGTTACATTATATGGCAAATGGGAATTTAGGTTGCAGGTGGAATTAAGGTTATTGACAGGTAACCTTAAAATAGGGAGATTATCCTGGATTATCTGGGTGACCCAACAAGAGTCACAGGGGTTCTTAAACATGGAAGACCAAGGCAGAAGAGGGATCACAGTGGTAGGATGAGAAGGACTCAAGCTCCCTTACTGGCTTTGAAGATGGACAAAGAGGGCATGAACCAAGGAATGCATGTGGCCTCTAGAAGCTGGAAAGGGCGAGGAAATGAATCCTCCCCCAGAGCCTCCAGAAAGGAACACAGCTCTGCTGACACCTTGATCTACCTTGATTTTTAGCTCAGTGAAATCTATTTTTGCCTTCTGGACTATGGAAATGTAAGACAAGGTTGTATTGTCGAAGCTGGTAAATTTGATACATCAGCAACAGAAAAGTAATGCATGTCTAAAATGTATATAATTGATATACTTTTCTGGTTACAAAAGTAAGGCAACCATAGTATTGAAAAAAAAAGCAAACATGGCAAAAGTATTTTATATGGAAAATTACAATTCCTTGTCCTTCTCACCCCTGATCCTCCTCTGATACCTGCTCTTGCCTGATAAATATCTGCAGGTGGGATGGGGCCCTCTGCCTCTCCAGCCTCTAGCTGCATGTCCTCAGCCACAAACTGCCATCTCTCTATACTTGGCAGCAGAGGTGGGACCCCAAGTGTAAGTCTATAATCTGTAGACAATGCACAAAGATGGTGCTAGGGCCACAGTAAGAAACTGTACTCCAAACCTGGCTTTCAGACCTTGCTGCAGGGAGTTTTTCAGCCGTACAGTTAATTATGATAAAAGTTCCAGACTGACACTCTGGGGAACTTGCTGTTACCTGACAGGACCTCACCCTGGACAGGAAGGATGTCAATGCCACCAATCCGAGCATGTGGCCATGATAAACCACAGGGCCCTAAGAGCCATGATCACCTCCTTCCACCAGCCTGAGGCCTCTGCTTTCCTTTGCCAACAATGTACTCTTGGTGCTTCATGCTGTAATCATAATTATACAGGATTTCAGTGCCTGAATGATCATCCCGAGTCAATTATCTGCAGAACTTTGGTAATATTTTCACATACCTTATCTGTGCCTAGATTAACAACAATAATGTCTGCAACAATATCATTTTTTAAAAATACAAAATTCTGTAGTTTAGGAAAAGCAGGATAAATGAAATCTCTCAGATGCCAGAACCCATGAGAGCTAGTGAGGGTTCCTTCTCTTAGTGGCACAAGTGCCCTGGCACACAAAGCTGAGGACTGAATGGCTTTTACATTGCAGCACATAAAGAGCCAAAATAATCCAAGGTAAAGTGGCCTTAGTCACTTCCAAAGACTACTGATTTAATTCTCTCTTTCTCTCTCCCCCCACCCCTGGCTTGATTGAACAAAGGCCTCCCTGCTCCTTCTTCCCTCTTTCCCGGGGATGGTTTGCACCTGAATTGCAAAGTCTCTCACAGTCAAGTGAATTGCACTTAGGAGGCTGAAGTTATAATCACAAGGAAATTAATGGGTTTCTTTTCTCCACTTTCCTTCTTGAATTGTGCCTGTCCTCCAGGATTGCAGCTCAGATACACAGCCGCACTAGGTTGCAGCTTCCAGATCAGTGCTCTCCACGGAGGGGCACTGCTGGGGCTTATTTCAATGAATTCAATCGATGGCCAAGATCCAGATGCAAAGGAAAGATGGTATGGATGAAATGGTGCTCACCTGCTGCAAGGGCACATAAGACACTATGCTGAGGGAACAGGTTTGGGCTTGAGGCTTGCGTCCTTTTTCTGGTTTTCTTTCTTTTCAACCAGCATTGATTCAAGATGCCACAAACCAGAAATACAGTGGAAAAGAAGGATGAAATGTAAATTTAGAGGGAAGGTGACAGGGAGGCAAAGACCAACAAGAATATTAAGTGTAGTTGAAATTCAGATATTATGTTATACACCATTCATAGGTCCAAGAAGGCCCCACAGCATGACTGTGAGCCAGACCCTTAGACTCTTATAGATAGTTGTATACCTTAATGCCAGGTGAGTGGGCATAGGTGACGTGGCCGGCCACACCCAGAGTCATATGTAGTAGCAAATTAAAAGTACTAAAGCTGGAAATATACCATCTCTTATTATTGTTAATCAGGCCTTCATCTAATGAAAAAGATTTTTCTTACCTCAAAAAGCATGGACAGTGCTTCTGCTTCCTTTAAGCTGGCCAACACCCTTCCCCCTAACCCAACATTCACACACAGATGGAAACGTGAAAGTCACACTCTCACGAGAAATTATAATATAGAAAGGACACATCAGTTCAAATACTCAAGAGCTTACTATAAACCAGGAACCACTGCATATAAACTTAATTACTTGGTTCTTTGAAAGAGACCTTTCATTTTAATAAAAATTCTTTTTGACACAGCACAAGGCAGATTTTCTCAGCACATCCATAAACACAAGAAAACAACTGGACTAGACAGAGTTGTCTTCCTGATTGTTCTGACCTCATTTGCTCTGTGCCAGTCTCTTGTACAGGTAAGGAAGACACCTTCCCCAGTCGATCCCTGTGATATCAACAAGGCATCCCAATCTAATGCCATGAAAGGAAAAAGTTTGTCTTGACAATGTTTCTCCAGAAAGAGTTTCTGCTGGAGGCTCCAGCTTAGACAAATGGAGCAAAGCCGCTCCAGGCTTATTTATTTCCAGAGAGGTGGGCAGCCCCAGGACACAGCTTCATGTTTGCACAGGGATGTCCGTCTTTCTCCATTCTTGAAGCCACTTATGACCATAGACTTCCTCATTCCTTGCCAACCGCCTTCTACACACAGCTGAGGGACTATGCAACAGGCCCCTGTCATGATATGGGAAGCCCCTTCCTCGACCTCAGGGCCACGTTACCTTGTTGAAATCCTCAGAAGTTGCTCTCATTTCCTTCCATGTCTTGTTCAGGAGCTGGATACAGATGCAGAAAAATTCCTCAAAGGATCTATCGTGGGTGAAGAACATTGGGTGGAAGTCGTTGCAGGTCTCACTGGCTGGAGGAAAGAGATGGAAAATAAAAAAGGCAGTTTTAAAAGAGGAAAACGAGAGGATACGACCATAGATAGCTACCTCAAAGAGTGACAACCGGAGGCATCTTTGGCTCAGACATCAAGGGAGAAGAGGCATTTTGAAAAGCAACCCAAGGAAGGCCCCCACACAACTTGGAAGTTTAAGGCCAGATAGGCCTTAGGCACATATTCTGACTGACAAAATCAGCTCCTAACCCGTCCCAGGACACGACCCCCATGGCTTTGTTCCATAACTGTTGTGTTGCATATGAGCCCTGTATCTGCCTTCTTGACCTTATACAAACTGCCCTGTCAGGCATAGCTTCCCCATTACCCTAAATTTCCCCTTTCTCATCAAAATAACTGGCAGAAGATGGGCTTTCTTGAATATACAATTTATTGCAACTTGGAAACAGCATCCATAATTATTTCTCTAGGGAACTCTTTTCTCTCTTATGGCACTGAGGAAGGGACATTTGAGATCATTAACCATCTGATACCGTTAACCATTTGTTTTACATTCCCAGGCACAGATGGCTGGAGGTCAAAGCAACTCAAATGGCTTTGAAGGCTGCCACTGGTCCAGTTCTGGGCAAAACTATGACATCAGCCAAGATTGCCTTTGAACTCCCTTGCAGATCTTCTTGGGTCAGACTCTGAGCTCCAGGTTGGACCACTTCTCTCCTCCTCTTCCTCAGACCAGCATCCCAGCCGCTCCCCTCATCCCAGCTATCTGTCAAGCTTGCATTTGTATAACCGCTTTACATACATCACCCCTCATTTGATCTTTACAGCGTCTCTTACTATTCTTAAGGATGAGAATACTGTGGAGCCCTAGGCACTAAGGTTTGTGACCTCCCAAACAGTACCCTAAAGTTTTTGGAAAAAACAAATATACATGCTGTTATATAGAGTGAAAGTATTTCTATTTTGCTTGGAATCTCTCTAAAGACCAGTTCATCCTCAAGGCCCGGAATGGTAGAATTTCAGGAAGTCCAGGAGAGGATGGGGTGGGAAGGTGGGAGTGGGGCTTACAGCAGAGACCCTTGGTGCCTGGCAAGTGGATGTATCGACTCCATTTACATAAAGTCCTCTGGAGGCAGAGTCCCAGCAAGTGAGCCCTGATCAAATCTAACATGCTCTGCTCTGGCATGGCCAGGGCTATTACACACCAACCTCTACTATCTTCAACCTTTATGAATATAGTGAATTCCAGACCCCTGACCAGTTTAAAATTACAGCAAAGTGGTGTGTATTTGCATTGTTCACACCTCTGAAGGGTGCTACCTGATGTGAAGACACGGGAATGCCATTTTCTTCCAGATAGCATAAGGTCATAGGCTAGTAGCAACGTGCAATCATGTAGAAATGGTCTAGGGGCAGAGACTTGGGTTAAAGTGCAGCTAATCAGGAGCAAGTCACTTTACCTTTCTGAGCCTCGATTTTCTCAACTAAAAAATGGAAATAAAATCTCTGCTGCCTTCTTGTTAGGCTTCAGAGAGGATCACATGATGCAATTAGTGGGAAAGTGCTTTAGAAAAGATTAAAGTTAACATGAATACACAGGGAGGTGGAGGTGATTACAATGAATGTTGTAACAGCATATTGTTTCCAGGAACATGGGTCGTTCTGCGATTTCCCCCTAATTCCTAGTCAAGCCTGTTCGTATCTCAGCAATTAAAAGCAAGAACATATGTCACCCTACCTCAGCCTGTGTTACTGGCAGAGAGATGGCAAATGTGAAGTTTTGAACTGAGATACAAATCTATTTAAGGAACTTGGAACACAAACAGGGGCAGATCATGCTGTTTGATGGCCTGGGCAATGAGCTGACAATTTCACTTTCATAAGTACGAAAGCCAGTAAAATTTACAAGTCTACCAAAGCACCTTAAAACATTATTGTCATCCAAGAACTTAATCACATTATCACAGTATCCTTTTTGGATCTAGTATGATTATATGTGTACTTTATGCCCTCGTTAAAATTTTTATGTGATTTTCGGAGCTGAGATAGCCAGACAAAACTGAGACCCACAAGCCTGGTTCCTGCTTGGGTGAAGAGGAAGGAAAGCGGCATCATTAAGAGAAGGCGGTATTTGTTGGGTCTACAGTATGCTCTAAGGGCTCCCCAGGTGCTCTCTTTGCAACAACCCTGGAGGTAGGCATTATGGGTATCCTCATTTTATATATGAGGAAGGTGAAACTTGGGGGAAAAAAACCAAAAACGTTTTATCATGAGGTTTTTTTTAGGTGGCTCCAAATAAGCATTTAAAATCCACAGTTAAGCTGGTCCAGCAGCAGGCTTCCTGCCTTGGTTGACATCAAAAGTTCAGGGCATTTCCCTGCGGCTGCCACTCTGAAAATTAATTTCTGCCCCCGTTCTCCTAGATGTCCTGTACTTCTCCTTCATCAGAAACCCAGGTTATGACCCACAGTCCAATGAGGCTCACAGCAAGTGCACAGCCAGTCCCTGCTGATTAAGAACACCTGCCATGAGACAGCAGTATCAAGGCAGCGCTACCCACTGTCACCAGCCACACATCAGGTACTGAATGGCAGACTCTGTCTACATTACAGTCACTTATTATGACAAGCCCATGAAGAAGACATTATTAATTTGTTTAAAAATATTAGAAATAGGAAATTTAGAAAGGTAAGGTGACTTGTCCAGGGTCACATGGCTTGCAACCAGTAGTGCTGAGATTCAAGGTCAACTTGGCTCCAAGAAAGCCCAGCCTTGTTCTGTATCCTCAATCTGTTTCTCAATTAATACTCCCCCAACACAAATCTGAAATCATTACGTTTCCACCCTTAAAAAATATTTCAGAAGTAAAATTGTACAAGGGGCACAACTATTAATGCTTAGAGTATATTTAGGGCTGGGATTCCTCTGCTTTCCCCCTACTACCTGTGGCCAAGTGGAGTTAGATTCCAATCACGAGGGTTAAACTCTTCTTCAGGACCTTACCTCTCCTTTCCTTGGGTCTGAGCAAAGAAGAAAACTCTCCTGAAAACTCAAGAAATTGTCTACCTAGTTCCTAGCTTCTGCTGAACCAACTTTTTTTGTCTTCCTCAAGACATTGTGTCTTTCTTCATTTTTAGATAAGGTCTCACTCTGTTCCTAGGCTGGAGTACAGCGGTGTGATCATAACTCACTGCAGCATTGAACTCCTAGGCTTAAGTAATCCTCCTGCATCAGCCTCCCAAGTGGCTTGGACTATAGGGAAATGCCACATACCTGACTAATTTTTTTATATTTGTGTAGAGGTAGAGCCTCGCTATGCTACTCAGGTTGGTCTTGAACTTCTGGCCTCAAGCAGTCTTCCAGTCTTGGCCTCCCAAAGTTCTGGGATGACAGTCATGAGTCACTGTGCCTGACCATTAAAATGTTCAAAATGCAGATATTTACAATTGAGGCTTTTTTTTTTAAAGCAGGAAGGGCTCATTCAGATGATCTGATCAGCTTGCTCCTCTCATGTTGTAGGTAAGAGCTGTCTGAAAGTGAAAATGGCTCACCCAAAAGGTCATGATGGCAGAAAGGTCACAAAGACTAGGAGCTAGACTGCTGGGGTTCAAATCCTGGTTCTACCAGTAACTAGCGGAGTCACTTGGACAAGTCATTTCACCTGTCTATGCCTCATTATTCTCATCTGGAAACTGGAGGTTACAATAGTACACACTTCATCAGCTTGCTGTGAGGATCAAAGGGGACCAGTGATTAAAAGAGAGGAAGATCAATGCAAGTGTGTGCCAACTTATCAAGTGGACCTGTCCTAGGTGACTCATTTATAAATGTGATCTTGTCACTTTATAGGGACGACCTAAGTCTAAGAATAGGTTTAAATAAACAGACAAATAAAACCAGGGAGGATGCAATTATTACTATTTTTTGAGGAAAACAGCTCAAAACTGAGGGAAAAAAGAAGAAGAATTGAATGAGCAGGCAATGATTTTATAAATGAAATTTAGAGAAAAGCTTTCAATGAAACAAAAATAGTAAGACATTTTAAAAAACCAAATTGTTTTTAAGCACACTATTTTTAACACAATGAGATGTCACTTTATAAAAAAGAACCAACTCAATGGTCTTTTAAGTCTTGAATATTAACATAACTTCAGGGCTATGGGTACAACAGATTCTATTAATTTGCTGACATCTCATTCACTTATAAGTAAGCCAGCTTTGAAAGCAGCCATAACCTACACATGCATTTTAAAAATAAAAATAAGAATGCTGTACATTTAGGTAGCACTTTGCCTGTCAAAGTAGATTTGTTCTTATTTTCCATGGGATAATGTGAAGCGAGGCAGGGAGGCAGGTATTATCACTGGGCTCTCAGAGGACAAGGGTTGCTGCAATGTAGTAAAGAAACAATGAAAGATGAGTGTGGGGAATGGTTCTAAAGCTGTCCATGACCTTGAGAAGGTCATCACTGCACCCTGGGTCCAGGTTTCTTACTTGTGAATGGGACGGGCTGATTTCTAAGGTTTCTGCCAAGTATAAAATTCCAACTTTCTATACACATACCACAACACACACATACACCCCCACCCCCCAGATAATGTATCTTCAATGCCCTAATGCTGATAAAAAATTATAGAATTTGGTGATCGTGCCTGCACTAAACTTTAGTTCCTAAACTACTAGTTCCTTTATTGATAGAATGACTACACATTTCATGTAGGGTGCGAAGGCATTAGAATGACATTTGATAGGCTTAACAAATGTTTGATGAGCATTTACTCTTTCTTCCATAAAAGAAAGTTGTGAGTTGTTTTTACATTCTTTCGACCTTTTAATCTCACCATTTCATAAGAAGAGTACTTGACTAAACACAGAATGACTAAGATGACAGGCAAACACACAGTATTTGCTCTTTCATGGGAATTTTCTAAACACAAATATAATTTTTGAGTCGCTGAAAAGCTCTGTTTCATGCTTTTTATGACCATTGTTATGCTAAGAGAGACTTTGAACCCATTCCTATAGATCTGGGAGGCACTGCGCAAATTTGAGTATTTTTACCACGACGTTATGAGCTATTTCACCAACAGCCTTTGGAAATGGCGCACTTTGAAAAAGAGACACTGACTCTGTTGTAAAATTATGAATTATAGGAAAAAAGGGGGTAAATCATATACACACAAAAACATTTAACACAGAAAAAGCTGCCAGAGCAGTCACAACATGTTACCAGTTATCCTGAGGAAAGAAATCTAAATTGGAACTATTTTTAGTTCTAGGGTCAACTTGGATAATATATTTATGAATTCTCAAATGCAAATGTATATTTATACCTTTGCGTAAAAATAATCTTACCCTACCTAGAAAACCTTGAGTTTTCTATTTTCAGACCTGGTCGTCATTAACGGTTTGATTTTGGAGGGTGGTTCTGTGTGGGAAGGTGCTAAAAGTTCAGAACTTCCTGTAGGTGGGACAGGTAAAAAGAGGACAGCGAGGTCAAGAACTTGAAGTTCTCACACTGCTGCTGTGCTCTGACTGTCTAGAAGCTACCACCCCTGCTATTTCAGGACAGGGGATCAGAGGCTTTAAACTTTCCCAGCTCTTCCCAGCTCCTGAAGTCTGGCTAATAGAACTCCAGATAGTCTTTTCTATCCTCAGCCATCCTAAAAATAGAATGAAATCTACACTGAAAAGACACACAGTAGCTAATCCAATGCTTCATTGTTCACTTTCCCTTTTTTTTTTGAGGACACGAGAGAGAAAAAAAGTACCGTTAGGGCTGAAAATCAGACTCATAGCCCAAAGGCAGCCAACTCAGCAAAAGCGACCTGAGGCCAAATTCTAGGCACACAATGTGTGTTAATAAAAAAGCAGAGGTTCTGTGGCCAGGTTGGTCTGGGTGTAAATCTTGGTGTTGCTACCTAACACCAATGCGACCTTGATCACCTTACAATTCCTCTGGACCTCTGCATCCCCATTCAAAAAAAAAAAGGATAATGTCTTCTGCCCCATCAGGTTGCTATTAAGATTAACTATAGAGTGAGTCAAATATTAATGGAGATGAAACAAGCACTCAGTAAATGTCAGTTGTTACTAGCTTTAATAACAACATAATAATTATTTTACATAGATAGAATGACAAATTTGAACTTATGCTATCAAACATAAAGACTACAGCAATCAAGACTAAGCAATCAAGACATGATAAAAAAATAGAGCAATGAAATAGAATAGGGAGTCTAGAAAGGAACCACATATACAGTCACTGGACTTATGTCAAAGGTGACACTGCAGGGGAAAGGATTTTCAATAACTTGCACTGGGCCAATTGTTCATGCATCCAAAGGAAGTGAAATTTTGACTCTCTACCTCACACCATCCACAAAAATCAGTCTTGAGAGGATTATACATCTCAGTGTAGAAGGAAAAACTGAAGAAGTGTCCATATAACACAAGAGAATATATTCATGAATTTAAGGTGGGCAAAAATTTCTTAAACAGAATAGAAAAGTCATTAACCTTAAGAAAAGGTATGACTGGATTATATTAACCTCAACAATTTGTTTATCAAAAGATACAATAAAAATGGCAAGCTAAGAATAGAAGAAAAACTTGCAACATTATCTGACAGAGAAATGGCATCCATGATACATAACTACTCCTACAAGTCACTAAGAAAAAGACAAGTCATTTGACAAATGGGCAAAATGTAAGTAGGCACTTTACAAGATAGAATATCTAAGTGGCCCATGAACGCATGAAAAGATGCTCAGCTTTTTTAGTCACAAGGAAAATGCAACCTTAAACAAGAATGAGATATTTCCAAACATCCACCAGAATGGCTAAAATGAAAAAAATAGAACATACTAAGTGTTGATAAGAATGTGGAACAAATGGACTCATCATACACTGTTGATGGGAGTGTAAAATTGTTCAACCACTTTAAAAAACAGTTTAGCAGTATTTACTAAAGCTAAAATATTCTTACTCTATGATATATAGCAATTCCAGCCAAAGATATAAACCCAACAAAAATGCATACATATGCATTCCAAAGGAAATGTATATGAATGTTCACAGCAGCACTATTTGTCACAGCCAAAAACCTGAAACAATCAAAATGTCCATCCAACAGATGGATAAATAAATTACAGTTTATTCATATAGCAGCATGCCTAGTACAAAGAAATTATTTTTTAAGATGCTACACACAATATGAATGTTTTCAAATAACATTCACAATAACATGAATAAACTGAAACAAACATAATGTTGAGCAAAAAAGAGCCCTATACAAAAGAGAACACAAGCCGGGCTTGGTGGCTCAGCCTGTAATCCTGCGCCTTGGAAGGCTGAGGTGAGTGGATTGCCTGAGCCCGTGGGTTCGAGACCCGCATGGGCAACTTGGCGAGACCTCATCTCTACAAAAAAAAAAAAAAATTAGCCAGGCGTGGTAGCGCGCGCCTGTAATTCCAGCTACTCGGAAGGCTGAGGCGGAAGGATTGCCGGAGCCCAGCAGGTCGAGGCTGCAGTGGCCGGAAGCGGCCACTGCACTCCAGTCTGAGCGACAGAGTAAGACTCCAACTCAAAACAAAACAAAACAAAACAAAAAAACAAAAGAGAACACAAGATATGATCCTACTTATCTAAAGCTCAAAACAGGCAAAACTGCTTTATGGTAATGGAAATAGGACATTGTTAGGATTTGAATACTTCTGTGTAAGTTATACATCTATAAAATCCAACTTAAATAAATAGAATATCAACTTTCCAGTGGCCATGACATTGTAGACAGGATAAAACTCCTGCATATGATATATTTGATTTCAGTGGACTTTCTAGAATTAGTATTATGTGTGCCCTACCTATCACTTCTAGAAATAGGAATTGGCATTTTATGTAGCCAGGTTTACTGACTGGAAAAAAAAAAAGTACATGACTTGTTTATGCAGGCATCCTAGTCCAATTATCTAACTGCTATCAGTTTCTAAATTTGGGCAGAGGGGTCCTCTTCGTACCTGGACTTTAGTTTAATTTCAGTTGTTGGATAGGTAAAAGAGTAAATGCATGAATTTTTTTTTTTTTTGTGACTAGAGATCCCACTCTTACTGAAGAATAGTACCACAGATGCTGATGCAAAAACTATAATAGATTTGACTAGTTGTGTATGAACGCTAAGTGTTGCAGGTTTCTTTCAAATCATCTCTCTCTCTTCTTTCCTCCCTCCCTTCCTTCCTCCATTTGTTTATGGATACTTCCTTCCTCCCTCCTTCCTTCCTTTTCCTTCCTCCATTACCTCTATCCATCCATGTGCATGTCAGTCCATCCATCCATCCATTCATCCATCCATCCATCCATCCATCCATCCATCCATCCATCCATCCTTTCATCCACCCATCCATCCAACTAGCAAGGTGGTTATGAGGATGGCCCTGGAGCCAGGCTGTCTGAGTCTGGATCCTGGCTCTATCACTTATTATCTATATGACCATGAGCTCATAAACACGGAGGGATGGGCAAAAGATGAAGCTGAAGAAACAGGCAGACATCAGATCGTACAGTGCTTTGTAATCACATTAGAGAGTGTGGACTTTATTCTACCTGCAATGGGAATCCATTAAAGTGGTTTAAATAGCAGTGTGATAAAGTGACAGCTTTCCATCCCCTTTCTTATTCTTACCTTTTGTCTGTTTTTAATGGAATTAAAATTCAGGTAATGTGAAGGTTCTTGTTTTTCTGTATTCAATAAATTGATATTTTAGTATATTAAGAAAGATTGATGAACCAGGTAAAAACATAAGCACAAAGTAGTTAAGAGTGTCATTTTGGAGTTAAGACTGAGGCTAGAGTTTTTCCTCTGCAACCAAACAGTGCAATTCCAAGCAAGTCCTCTAATGTCTCTGAGCCTCTTTTGCTATGATGAGAATAACCCATATTTCTCAGAATTGAGTGAAGATATAGTGAGATGATTCCCATAAATGCTTAGCACAGCACCTGACATTTAGTAAGCACTCAATAAATGTTAGTCATAAAATGTGCAGAATACAAATACGGTATATAAATTTTTTGAAGAGAAAATCCTTGATTTAAGATTTAGCTTGTGGTAAAATCTTATTTACTTAACTTGCCATTATGAAGATACCCAGTTCTTCTGAAAAGTTATAGAGCAGCATTCCCAAGGTCATCTTGTGAAATGTTAAACCAAAAAATAAAATATGCAGAAATTCCAGTAATTTAAGATTCCTGATAAGCACAAGCTAAGTGACCTCTGGGAGTTTGCTTATAATTGAAAAATCGTCTTGCTGATATGCTCTGTATTTGCTCTTTTCCTTTGTCCTCTAGTCGAAACAACTGAGACGTGCACAGAAAGAGAACCTGGATCATTGACACTTCATCTGTTGGCAAAATAATCCTTTCTGGAGCCACTTACAGGTCTAAGAAGTGGCTCTTTCTTGACCTAAAGAGCAAAAAGAGCAGTAAAAAAACTCAAGTTTTTGGAAGAGTTATGGTGTGAGTTAATGATGCAAAACTGAGTGGGAAACACACTTATGTTTCCAAATACATTTTATATGGGGGGTGTTGCTCGAGTACAGAGAGGTGTGGTTAATTCTGTGCATCAATTTGACTGGGGTAAGGGCTGCCCAGATTTTATTTTTTTTATTTTAAAGATGTGGGGTATAATTCAAGGTTAGATACACAAGTAGCCATTATTAATAACTTAAAAAAAACCAGATGCTGGAGAGGATGCAGAGAAAAGGGAACTCTTCTACACTGTTAGAAGACTGCCCAGATTAAACATTATTTCTGAGTGTGTCTGTGAGGGTGTTTCCAGTTGAGATCAGCATCTGAATTAATGGACACAGTAAAGTAGACTGCCCTCCCCAATGTGGGTAACACTTAATCCCTCTAGGGCCCAAATAGCACAAAAGGTGGAAGAAAGAGGAATTCAGTCCTTTTTCTTCTCTCACTGCTTGAGCTGGGACATCTCCTCTCATCCTCTCCTGCCCTTGGACTGGGATTTATACCATCAGCTCCCCTGGTTTTCAGGCCTTCAGACTTGAACTGAATTATACCACCAGTCTCTCTAGGTCTTCAGCTTGCAGATGGCAGACTGTAGGACTTCTCGACTTTCATAATTGCATGAGATAGTTCCTCATAATAAATAATTCTTTGTAATAAATGAGGTGTATTACATATATGTATACATACATTTATCACACATGTCTGTATTATATATACATACATATATTATATATATACCATACATATTCATATATATACTCATGTATATGAGATTTATTATGAGGAATTGTCTATCTCTCTCTCTCTATATATATCTTCTATTGGTTCTATTTCTCCAGAGAACCCTGACTAATAAAAGAAGGAGTTGAGGAAGATTAAGAAAGGGGAAGATTCTAGTTGTACAGTAACTAGTCTAAGGCTGGGCAAAGGAGAACCTATTCAAGATGTGATTTCTGCATATTCTTGCTCAAACTTTCTTTATGAGGAAAATTATTCTGAGAAGTGATGCATTAAGAGACTGCCATACAGCAAATTTAGCACAGATATAAATAATTGCCTGTCCAACCATGTGAGATGAGCACTTGAGGGTTATGCTGAGATAGAGGCAGATTAATGAACAGCCGGGATGGGCCTCACGGAAGACCCAGCAAGAACTGTGCGTGTCATGCAGAGCTATCGCGTGACTTTAGATTACACCTTGACCTGAGGCTCAGAGCATTAGCCAGGTCCAGGGAGCTGGCAAAAATGGGCTAAAAAGAAGTAATCCTGAATTGGATAAATGTGAATTTAAGGAAAGAGAACATGCCAAAGCTCACTCATCGCACATGTTCTTACTTGTCTTCAAGTGCTTAGTAAATAACTCCTCTTAAAAAGTCTTATCTTTTCTTCTTTTCTTCTTTTTTCTTTTGAGTCAGAGTCTTGCTCTGACACCCAGACTGTAGTGCAGTGGCATCACAGCTTACTGCAGTCTTGACCTCTTGGGCTCAGGTGATCCTTCTGCCGCAACCTCCTGAGTAGATGGGACTATAGGCACACACCGCCATGCCCAGCTAATTTTTTTTTTTTTTTTTTTTTTTGGTAGAGGTGAAGTCTCACTATATTACCCAGGCTGGTCTCAAACTCCTGGGCTCAAGTAATTCTCTTGCCTTGGTCTCCCCAAGTGCTGGGATTACAGGCATGAGTCACCAGTGATTATATGTAGCTGTTAGGATAAAATGCAAAAGCTTTAGCAAGACATTCAACACTTCTAAATTTGACCCTACTTCACTTCTTTTAACTTTTCTCTTGCCTATAAGTGAACGCTAAAGTCAGCCACAATTTCTACCCTTTGTAAAGCAAACCATACCTGACTACATCTCCACATGCTCAGTTGAGTGTCCCTCTATCTGGAGCCACTGAGTCATTCTTCACCTTCAAAGCCCAGATCTCTGCTAAAGACACTTCGCCTCTGAAGTTTTGCCCATCTTCCTCTTCCCTTGTAATTGCACAGATATCTCATGTCCTCCACCTGTTGGTTTTCCCCCCTGATTAGAAGACTACCAAAAAATAGGGTGTCTGACTCAGTCGTGTCTGTATCCTTCACGGTTCCCACATGACCAGCCTATAAATGCACAATGGCACTCCCTTCCTTGGCTCCCTGCCTCCTTGGGCCTCCAGCTACATGCTTTTCTTCTGTGTGGTTTTCATTATGTCCCACTTCCCGCACAGGCTGGGGCGTATACCCCAACTTCTGTACCACACATATCACAGCCCTCCTGCCGTGGGGCCCGCACAGGCGCACGGCGCTCTTGAAGGCTCCACACATGCTTTACCCGCTGCCTTAAAACAGTCCATCCTTCAGAATGACCCAGTCTTCCTCTCTCCCACAACTTTCTGAAACCGAGTATAGGTGTATGCTTTAAAAAGAATAATGAAGAACATCATAAAGGAAGCAGATTCATTACATAAATTCAACAGGAAAAAAAGCAGATCTGATTATGTTTTTAAAACACAGAGACAAAGCCAGGTGCAGAGGCTCATGCCTGTAATCCCAGCACTTTAAGAGGCTGAGGTGAGAGGATTGCCTGAGCCCAGGGTTCAAGGTCAGCCTGGGTAACTTGGTGAGACTTCAACTTCTATAATAAATTAAAAAATAATAATAATTAGCTGGGCATGGTGGCATGCGCCTGTAGTTCCAGCTACTTTGAAAGCTGAGGCAAAAGGATTGCCTAAGCCCAGCAGGTCGAGGCTGTGGTGGCAGGGAGCGTGCCACTGCACTCCAGAATGGGCAACAGAGTAGGACTCTGACTTGAAAAAAAATACAGACACAACCCTCCTTTGTAGATCAATTACCAACACCCAGTCTCCAGCAAGGGGATTCCCTTTACCATGCACCACCTGCCTCCTGTGCCAGCCACCCACTTTGAGCAAGAGCAATAGGCTTGGTGCTCATCTCAGACTCTGTCACGATGAACATATGGCCTCAAGGATTGCATAACTGTGTTAGCAATGTGTTAACCCTGGGCGGTGGAATTAAGGGAGATGTGGGGGATATTAAGGGAGTAATCCACTGACAACCATGCTTTTGCCAATGTGAGATTTAAGAGGATAGAGATCTGTATCAATAAACAAAAAAAGAATTCAATCTCTGATCTTTCTGCCTCTAGACAGTTCTGTTCAGTCCCTGAAACAAGAGAGCATGGTAAGCACCATGGCTCTCTGGTACCCAGGATCATGTGGACAGTTCGTGAGGGGGCACAGGGAGGTACTCTCAGCATACGAACACAACCCAGGCCCCAAGAAGCATTTCCTCAAGCATCCTGATAATAATTTAGGAAAAGGTCAAGCTTCACAAAGGCACTTGACTAAGATTTACCAAAAATAAAAAAGGAATGCTAAAGGATAAGGCATCAAATATCAAACCAGTAACAACTGCCAGAAAATTGAAAAGGACATAATCGGAATAATATGACACTTTGGGAATCGTTCTAGGAAAGCAGCCTAGAACGGTGAGTTATTTATTTTAGAATATTCCAGTGACCATTGCCAAGAACTGTCTTTTTTAACAAGTATTTTCTCACTTAATCTTCATAACAATTCCACAAAGTTGGTCCAGCTATTATCATCCCCACCATACAGATGAGAAAACTGAAGTAAAGAAGAGTGAGTGAAGTAGTTTGCCTAAAACTTACAGAACTGACAGGAGGGAGAGCCAGGATTTAATACCACATCGTCCACTCAACTGCCAGGGTAGCCACAACTCCTCTCTCAGTCACCTTCATCTCATAAATATATTTATCTTTCCTTTTCCACTGCCACTGGCCCATAAGCTGCTCTCCTGGATTAAAACAAAGGGCTGAAATGGTCTCCCAGCCTCAGGACAGATCCATTTCCTCACTGTCTTCCATGAGGAGCTCATTACTACCTAACTATAGTCACATGCCTTCTCTGCTTAAAGTCCTTCAGATAAAGCCTAAACTTCTTAAAGTCTCTTCACAATGTGCCTAACCCTGAATAAAAAAGCTCTCAAAGCCAGTATTTAAAACTGCTTCCAGAACGCATTTGTCAGAAGAAAAGGAGAAAACAACTTCCAAATCTTGAGAATAAAACAGAATAACCAAATTTAAACTGCTTGGAAGACTTCTAGACTTACCATATCCCTTGCCCTCTGTCTTAATCACCCTTCCTCATCTCACTTTATTTCTCAGTGATAAGTCTTGCAGGTTTTTCAGAACCTAGTGCAGTTTTTCCTATCTCTAAGGGATCCTTTTACTCCTATTATCTACAGGCTGGCACTTCTAAGTGTCTCCATCACACACTGCCGATTTTCCAATTCTCTGTTTGCTTTTGTGTCTTCCGTAGGAATTTTAAGACCCTTATGGCTTACGACTAAACCTTCTCTATCTTTAAATACTCCATACTCAGGGCCTCAAAAAATGTTTATGGAATGCATGATTAGACATGCAGTGGGCCTGGTCAAAGAGAACAAAGTTTTTGAAATCACAACACTCAATTCTCCTTGTCCTTATACTGAAATATTACACTGAAATATCCTTTTCTTGCTACTGCCAGTTAATCATTAAACATCCATCCCCACTGGCAAAACAAAACATGACCACAGGAGATGGCTCCGTGGAGACCATGCCCACACATTTCAGGGCCTGGGCTAAAATAAGCATGTAAGTGTGTAGGACTGATCATCATATTGTACCAGAAAACACGCTCTCCCATATTTAAAAATATACTTGTTTGCCTTGATTCGGGCTGCTCCTCATTCCAGGTCCATGTGAGTCACTGGAGAAACATCCTATTAGAGTGCACCCCCACTGATTGGCTTCCTTTGTGTGTTCATGGTGAGTCAGAAGAGATGACTCACAGTTCACACTTATGACAAAAAGGACTTGCTCTCCCTTCCTTTTCATTACCCATGTTTTGTGGGCTTTATTGGCACCTTTGGAAAATATCTAAGGGAGAGGGGAAAGAAAAACACAGAGCACAGCTTGAGAATTGGTACTACTTATTTTTAACAAGCAACTCTACTTAAAGCACCTTTTATGAGCACAGCATAGACATACTTCAAAAGTCCAATACATCCAATGCTCACATTACTCCTGAGAAGTCAATAACTAGATTCTGTTGCTCTACCCTGTTAGTGGATGGGGCGCAGAAAGGCTGGAAGGAAGTAAAGCACTTCACAATGTCCCTCTGTAGAGTGGGTACCCCATGCCTGTCTCTCAGAACCACTATTGATAAAATGGCTGGTTGGATCATACATTTTTGGTTAGCATACCCAATGGCTTGGCCAAAGAGAGAGACATTCTCCAGTACAATCAGTGATCAAGCAGTGAACATGGAGCAGACTGAGAGGACAATTGAACCTTGGCAATCTTCTGTAAGCCATTTGTAGCACACTTATGACCTCCCAATGGAAGAAATTGTTACGTTCCATGATAGTTACAAGCAATAGAAGTTAATTCCTTTCATTCAATTTCAGACAACAATTTTGAGAACTAATTCACAGAGGTGAATCAGGCACAGACTCTGTCCAGAAAAGTAACAGAATAACGTTCAGTGAGTTATATACCACCAAGAAAGACAGGTAAAGGGTTAGGAGATCCCAGGGTAATGGTAGGTTTATTTTCTTAGAGAAAATGGCATTTCAATTGGACCTAAGGATGGGTAGAATCTAATCCATAATTCTGAATGTGTTTTTCTTTCAAAACAATTTCCTAGTCATGCTCATCTCAAATTCCATTTACATTCAGACTCCAAATTCCATAATCACTGTCTCTTGGAAGCCACTGAAAGGCATGCTTATAAGTCTGCCTGCAAAGGAGACACTTCTGTGCACGGTTCTGTCAGGAGTGGGTTTATGGTGACTGGTAAACGAAGCAGAGCAGAGACAGGCTAAGTCCAAATTGTTCTGCTTTCCAGGGGATCTGTGTGCAGTGAATTCTGCCTCTGCTTTAATAAAAGGGGATAAAAATACTTGCCACCTACTTACCTCAGAGGCACACTGCAAGCCTGGATCATGTTCACAGCACATTGAATTTTTAGGAGAAATGTGCTCTATGAAAACAAAGCTTTGCTATCATAAATGTTGGGTGAAAATGAAGCAAAACCAATGTCGAGAACATGTGCTTAGTGGGAAAAAACAACAAACCAAGAGTAGACTGTAATGTTCGAGTAAGTCAGCATTCTATTGTCAAAGGCCTGCATGTCCCTTCCCAAAAGACAGGGCCGCAAGGGTCCAGGGTCTATTAAGTATATGAATAGACAAGGCAAATGCAGTGTTTTGACGGCAGAGTGTCTATAAGAATACAGAATCTGAAAAAGGAATTGCCAGGCAAATTTTTCCCCTGATGCAGTATTAGGGAAATGAATATTGGAGGCCGAGATAATCAGAAGTGATTTCTAAAGAGTCCAGAAGAGAACACACGGAGGACACCAAGAGAGAAGACTATTCATTGCCCATGGGTGAGAGGAGTGGGTGGTCTGGAGTATTCAGTGATACAAATTGAAGACAACAGAAGATAAAGGGAAAGGGGAACAGTTAGTAACTCTCTGAATTCGATTTGAGATAAGAGAAGCAGCACTGTGTAGAAGAAATGTATCCATGTAACAACATGTACCCCGTGATAAAATAAAAATATACATGCAATAAATTTTAATTTAAAAAGGAAGAAAAAATTAGATTGAGAATAAGAGGGCTTAGATTATAGTCCTCTCTCTGGTACAAGGAAGATATATGTTTTGGAGATAAATTATTTATAATTTCTTACAACCTCATACAGCTGAAAGAATCAGTGGAGAAATGTATAATAACATGGGATGAATTGTGTCTCCCCAAGTTCATTTATTGAAGTCTTTACCCCAGTGCCTCGGAATGTGACTGTATTTGGAGATAGGGCCTTTAAAGAGTTAAGTTAAAATGATGACAGTCTGGTGGGCCCTGATCCAATATGACTGGTGTCCTTCTAAGTTAGGACACAGATATGCACAGAAGGAAGACCATATGAAGACATATGGAGAGCATGGTCATCTATAAGCCAAGGAGAGAGGACCCAAGAAGAAACTAACCCTGCCAACTCCTTGCTCTCAGATTTCTAGTCTCCAAAAGTGTAAAAAAAATAAATTTCTGTTGTTTAAATCACTCAACCTGTTGTACAGTTAACCTCTGAACAAAGCAGGGGCCAAGGGTGCTGATCCCCCAATCAGTTGAAAATCTGTGTATAACTTTTGATTTCTAAGCTGGGTGTGGTGGCTCATGCCTATAATCCCAGCACTTTGGGAGGCTGAGTCAAGAGGATTGCCTGAGCCCAGGGGTTTGAGACTAGCCTGGGGAACTTAGTGAGACCTCGTCTCTACAATATATCAAAAAATTAGGTGGGCATGGTGGTGTGTGCCTGTAATTCCAGTTACTTGTAAGGCTGAGGTGGAAAGATCGCCTGAGCCCAGCAGGTCGAGGCTGAGGTGGCTGTGAGCATGTAACTGCACTCCAGCCTGGGTAACCGTGAGACTCTGACTTAAAACAAACAACAAAAACCTTTTAATTTCTCCAAAATTTAACTACTAATAGTGTACTGTTGACTTGAAGCCTTACTGAAAACACAAGAAGTCAATTAATATGTGTTGTAATATTATATGTATTATATACTGTATTCTTTTTTTTTTTAAGCAAGATTTATTGAGATGACAGAAAAGCTCCCAGAGCAGGTAGGACCCAAAGGGGTTGCCCTATATATTGTATTCTTAAAATAAAGTCAGCTAGAGAAAACAAAATGTAATCACAAGAAAATATATTTACTATTCATTAAGTGGAAGTGGAGCATCATAAAGGTCTTCATCCTCATCATCTTCACATTGACTTGGTTGAGGAAGAGGAAGGGTTGGTCCTGCTGTCTCAGGGATGGCAGAGGCAGAAGAGGAGGAGGGGGTAGGAGGGGAGGCAGGAGAGGCAGGCACACTTGGCGTAACTTTATGAAAACATATAGTAATTCCTGTCTGGATTTTTTGCTTTTTCATTTCTCTGAAAATGTTTCTATATGGTATCAATCCTTCTTCTACCGTTTAATTTCAGTGCTTGTATCATAAAAGGGTCTATGTGGCAAACTAAGTCAAAAGTAGTCTTGAATAACTGGAACCCTTCTGCCAGATTGCCTAATGTCAATTTGTTTTCTGCCATGCTTCTTCTATGTCTTCTTCTTTATTATCTGGCACCGGTTTGGAAGCACTTGTCTCCATCAACTCATCTTCCGTCCATTCTTCTGATGTGGTGTCTGTTAGCTCTTTAATTTCTCTAAGATCCATATCTTGAAACCCTTCACCCCCCACCTTTTTTTTGCCATATCCACAATCTCTTTCCTTGATTGGCTCTGTTATAAATTGTGTCAAGTAATACACAACATTTGGACACAATTTTCTCCAGGAAGAATTTATTGTTTCAAGTTTGATGACTTTGACAGCTTTTTCTATAACAACAATGGCATTTTCAATGGTGCATTCCTTCCAGACTACCATGATTTCACTACCAGGGTTCTCTTCCTTAGTGTTGACAATTCTTTTCATAGAGTACCATGTGTAAGGAGTCTTGAACGTTCTTATAATCTCCTAATCTGGAGGGTGAATGCAAGAATTAGAGATGCTGTTTGGGGCAAGTGGACCACTTCACCGTCTTTGGCTTTGAACTCATAGGGTTCTAGGTGGCCAGGGGCATTGTCCAATATCAAAAGAACTTTAAAAGCCAGTCTCTTACTGGCAAGGTACATCCTGACAAGGTATTCCCAAGGCGGGCAAATATTCAAAATAAAATTTAACAAATTCCATGTGGAACAGAAGATAAGAGAGACAAACATCACTCTAGAATCACTTGTTCATGGTGCCAATTTAACACAGATACCATGTTTAAGGCATCATCTCATTTTGTCTGAATGAATATATTGAGTTTACAGAAAACATAGGAGAATGAAACGGCCAACATAAATGAAGAACCAGGTACAGGAAAGAAGGTAACAAAATGACAATGGATGCGAAGAAATAAAAATAGGTCATTACAGAATAAAAGGCTGTGCTTCCAATGAAATGATAAAATGAATGTTTGAAAATTAATTTGTAAAATTTTCTGTATCCACTAGTGAAACTCACAGAAATAAAATGGTGGCTTTTCTAAAATTTGAGATGAAGAAGTTTCTCCAAGGACTATGAGGCCAACAGTTCCCATGCATTATGTGGCAGAGTTGCATATGTTTTTCTGTTATCTTCCTTTTTTTTGAGTTGGAGTTTCACTCTGTCGCCCAGACTGGAGTGCAGTGGCACGCTCCCAGCCACTGCAGCCTCGACCTGCTGGGCTCCGGTGATCCCTCTGCCTCCGCCTTCCAAGTAGCTAGAACTACAGGCATGCACTACCACGCCCGGCTAATTTTTTGATTTATTGTAGAGATGAGGTCTCACCAAGTTGCCCAGGCGGGTCTTGAACCCGCAGGCTCAGGCAATCCATGTTATTTTCAATAACCTTTTGTTTATTCCAGGTTGACAATGATGTTTGCATTTCATTCCACAAGTCAGCCAAAAAGTGATCAAACATTCTTTCACTGGGTTCCAGACAATTCTGTCCACGAACCCCTATGAGAGAGGAGATGGGAAATTAACTGAGTTGCTACCAAGGAAGTCAAAGCCATTTCCTGTGGTGAGGACTTAGCAAACAGTGCCAAGAATCAGGCCATAGGAAGGCCTGAGCATGCTGGGCACAGTTTTGTTGCCCCTGGCAAGCACTGGTGACAAAGACAAGTGAGGCAAACTCCATTCTTGAGAGAATTCAGACAGAAGAAAGAGAGGAAGGAGCTAGGGGAAGATGAGATGAGGGCAGTAACAGTTATATATCAGAACCAACAGAATCACTTATTAGCCTGGCTTCCTCACCAACCTGGAACACAAACTTTGTTTTAAAGCTTCATCTCATTTTGTCTGAATGAATGATACTGAGATGCACACACAGATACATGATTGCATGATTTCAAGATATGGTTAATCTGAGCAGTTGATGGTCCTAAAAATGTTAAATGAAAGAACTATGGGCATGGTGACAAAGGCAACCCGTTGGAAAGACATTGTCTGGAGATTGCAATCAGAAGTAAAACAAATGCTTCCAAAGATCATGGTGCTGACTAACACACATACTATGTTTGAGTGGACCCACCTGCTCTGCCTACCATCTCCATATCATAAAAAGATATATTCTTAACTGTTCTCCATGGACCTGTGCTTTTCAATAAGGGAACCATGCACAGATACCCTCACTGGCTGCCTAGCAAAACAAGCACCAGCCCTGAGACCCTTGGCAACAACTGCTCTGGAGATTCCAACTCTACCTTCATGCTTGTCCTCCCCCTCCCCATTGGTTCCAGTGTCTCCCTTGCTCAGGATGTTCTTGGCTTTTCTCCTGCCCGCTTGGTTCCAACCTAATGGGACACAACTGCACTCAGTCCCACATTTATCCTGTCTCTGATGCTTTAGGTCGCTGACCTAGCACTCTCGTTTCCCAGGACTGTTTCTCTTATTTAAATAGAAACCTCATGGAGGTGAAGAATTAAACTCATGCTAGTGACCCAAAGAATGTGCATAATATTTTGGGATAGACTTTCTGATCTTCCTTAATTCTTACCATGAAAGTTGTTAATTCTTTCTGAATATTCTAAGCATCATCTACACCTTGAATTCACAATGGCAGAGCCTTTTCCTTCTAACATTACTTTTCCAAACTTAGCATATTAGTCTGTTCAGGCTGGTATAACACAAATACCATAGACTGGATGACTTAACAGAAATTTAAATTCCTACAGTTATGGAGGCTGAAAATCCTAGATCAGAAAGCCAGCAAGGTTGGGTTCTGGTGAGGATCCTCTTCCTGGCTTGCAGATGGAAGCCTTCTTGCTGTGTCCTCACATGGTAGAGAGAGAGAGAAAGAGAAACTTCTCTGGTATCTCTTCTGATAAGGGCACTAATCCTATTATGAGGGCCCCACCTTTGTGACTTCACTTAAACCTAATTATCTCCCAAAGACCCTATCTCCAAATATCATTACATTGGAGGTTAGAGCTTCAACATATGAATTTAGGGTAGGGAACACACTTAAGTCCATAGCACTTGGGAAACTCTGAGATTCATCTTTAAACAATTAGGAAAGGTTTTGTATGAGGTTTAGTAAAACGAGTCATTGCTACTATAAAAATATAATCTAGTTTGCAAGGACACCTGCATAGGTGCACACAGGCTCACAAAATGGATGGCCCTTTATATCATATATGTACCCAGGTATGGGGCACAGATGATGGCATGCCACAATCTGAGGCAAACTGTTTTGTTTTCCTTCAAAAAGCTGACTCTTTTTCCATAATAAGAGCTACTTTGCCTCGCAGAAGCCTCCTGAGCATTGACTATAGGCCATGGGGAGGAGGAAACACCAGGACAATTTTTCTTCTAGTTAGTTCCTTGCTGTGGTCTAGCTGCCTTGCCTGGGCAGGACACTTAGTGAACTGTGCCTTTGTTCCTTCCCCCACAAAACTGGAAAACACATTCCTCATTCCAATTTGTCTTAATACTAACTCAAAAATGAGGAGAATTGAAATACTAAGGGGGTGCTTTTGACTTTTCCGGTTGCACCACCAGAAATAAACACTAAATTAATGCACAGAACCCTTCAATATCATAGCTGTGGAAATAGGAAAGCTGAAGTTATGACAGTCTGCACATACTCCTTATGGGAAAATTCCCCTTTTAAGCTTGACTTCCAGTTGGACTCTAATTCTGTCAGTGCCTAATTCCTTTTCCTAACTATTGACAATCCATGTTTGCTTAGTTAGATGAAAACAATTTTGGGTTTGACTTTTTTGTTGACATGAATTCATCTCTTCTCTCTACATGATCAATATCATGTTGACTTAAGATGATGTGGGTGCTGACCCAGTATAATCAAAAAGTACAAAGACTTACATTTTTAAATTTTACTCAAATTTGTTTCCATTTTATCACAATAAGTTCTACTGGACAGCACTGTAATATAACATTTTATTGTAATGTAATGTCACATTACAGTGCTGTCCAGTGGAACTTTCTGTGATAATGAAAATATTTGTGTGTGTGCATGTGTGCCTGTGTGCCTGTGTGTGTGTATTGAGCACTTGAAACGAGGCTTATGTGACTAAAGAACTGAATTTTTACATTTACTTATTTCTACTTAATTCAAATTTAAATAGCCATGTGTAGGTAGTGGCTACCATGTTGGACAGTGTAGTTTTACAAAGTTGAATGTTCAGTTTAGATACCTACTACCAGACACAATCATTATCAAAGCACAAAACTAAAGCTAAATAGAAAAATAGTTTGGTATCATTTTCCTTATTATTACTCCCAGGGGGTAATGAACATTCACTTTGTTAAGGACAAAAATAGCTGTGATACTATACAAATTATTGCATATTAGGTCCTCCAATGCAAGATCAAAAGAAGAGAATTCTCATGTAAATTATTTAGTATTATTACAACAAAAACACTAAATGACACAGGAATACCAAAAGCATAAACACAAGAGCACATGGCTGCTATCAGCATGTGCCTGATGTGGTATACAGAACTCTGTGAATGCCAGATCCCCACTCCTCCCCAACATATGACTTTGTTTATAGTGGGCCTTGCAACAAAAACAGCCAATCACAAACCTGAAGTGGCATGTGTCTCATGTATCACGTTGCTGCCTGGTAGTGTATTTCTATATCAGTGAAGGAGGAATAGGGCATTACTAGCTGTCTCATCTGCCAACATGGTGGGCATACGAAACGGATGTTGTGCCTCCCTTATTCCCGTATCATTAGAATTCTATACCTCTAAAAGCTACAGGGGAATAGGAAGTTAGGGAGATCAGAGAAAAGAGTAGATTTATAATAGGTCATGTCAACACTGTATAGAAAAGGGAAGAGGGGAAAAAACTACACTCAGGTTACATTGTTGCACTGACCTTGGCTGTCCCTACAATGTCCTTAGGGAAAGGGAACAACACAAAGATTAATGCCATCATTTGTCATTTTATAGCTATAAGCCCAAACAACATAAGGCCTTATTCATCATGGACAGACTGCAGGACCCTGAAATATACAAGGTCTATTTCAAAACAGGAGGGTCTTTGCCTGTCTCACTGATCTACTGTGAGCTCCTGGGTGAGGATTGCAACAACAGTGGTCTGTGTGTGCCAAAGTAAGGCAGAGAAGGCCAAAAGAAGGCTTCTGTTTCAGGCCTAGAGAAGACACATACTTTTATAACACTTCAGCGTCCATACGTGTGTGTGTTTATATGTATGTGTGTGTATACACATATGTGTGTTGTGTGTGTACATATATAGATTTGTTTTTACTCTGTCCAGTTTATCCCAGAATTTCTCAGCCAGCATGGAGTGGGGAGCAGGGTAGAGGAATTGTTTTAATAGCATGATTAAAGAGACAATGAAGATGAGTTTATGACATAGCATTAAAATAAATGCATAAGTTTAAAATGAAGTCACAGCCCCTGAAATACTGGTCAAAGAAAGGAGAGTGAAAATAGGTAGATTAAACTGTGCCCCGTGGTGACCTTGCCAACAGGAATATGAGTTAACGGCTGAAGTAGCAACGCTATCAGAAACGCAGGCTGCGAACCCTGCAACTGAATTGTTTATTGCTTGCTGAGTTACAACAAAGTGAGCATAGGTTTTCTTGGTTTTATTTTCTATCCTGATGAAACACTTGTCGCTAATTACATTTTGAAAATAAAGGGGTTCATCATTTATGTTTCACAACACATGTAATTGTTTTCACGTATTCTTGACAGCTCCGTTTTGCTCAAGAGCGTTCCACGTTCACTGGGACGTTGAGTTTCATATTATATTTTACATTTCACTGAGAAAGACTATCTAGAGCCACGCCTTTTCAAAAAACCAAGTTTGTTTTGGGTGCAATGTAGTTATTAATTGACTATTTCCATATTAACACAATTGCTGCTGCTGCTAGGCACTGATTTCTTTTAGTTGGATTCTGACTTCTTTCTTCCCTGTGCTAACCTGCAGAAGCCTGCCAGCCCAAAGCAGAGCTGCTCAACTGCCATGTGGGTGGCATCAAGGCTATGGCTGACCCTTTCTGGTCCAATAAGCTGGAATTCCAGCTAGTGATCGAACACTATGGAAAATATGCAGGTTTTACGAGGAGATCACAGCAGAAATTGATCACAAGTGATCAGAAGTTCACTTCCCAAATCTGAGACATCTTGAATTCTCCTCTTTCCCTATGCCCCCCACACACCCAATCACCAACAAGCCCCCAAGGAGCTCTCTCTAAAACACCTGTCTCTGAAAATTGACCTGAATGGGCCTACTGCTATCTTTTCCCAGGTGACGAGTGGTTAATGTAGGCCACTGCCATCTCACCTGGCCTAGACCTTTCATCTCCGCATTCGCTTAACTAGTCTTCCAGATCCCATTCTTACTTTCCTCTTTCTCCTACAACCCATTCTCCTCACAGCACCCAAAGTCATACCTTAAAATATAGCAGAGTATGTTACCCTCCTGCTCCAAATCACATACCTATCTCACTTAGAATCTACTTAGATAACATTCTACACAGTCCAGGAGATGCGATCCACATCTGCCTTCCCACCTCATCTCCACCACTCTCCCCTGCTCCCTACATCCAGGTCCACTGGACTACTCTCTGTCCTAATTCCCATGAATCTCATTTCCAACTGTAAGGCCTTGGCACTGGCTGTTTCATCAGCCTGGGATATTCCTTAATTCTACATGGCTGCCTTCCTTGTGAATATTCATATCCCAATTTAAATATGACCTCTTCCGAGAAAGCCTTCTAGATTAGTCATTCTAAAGTAGCCCCATCCCCTCTCTATCAGATCACTTGGATTCAGTCATGTGCATAGCGCTTTCTAGCACAGGATATGTTCTTCTTTGCATATATGTTTGCTCATTGCCCGTCTCCACTCACTTGAAACCAGCCCCACTTGAACTCTCTATATAGTTTTCCCCATTGTGCCCCCAGTGCTGGGAACAGTTCTAGACACCTAGAAAGGACTGCATGTGTATCTGGTGTCCTCACAGTGTCCATATGGCAGGTACAGGAGGACTGTCCTCCCCAGACAACGCCTTGGCACCTCCACTTACCCCATTTCCCTCTCCCAATCATTACTAAACAAAGAAACAACAACAGCACACAGTGGGCAACAGAGCTGCCTTCTCTCAGTTAACAGGCTGAAAGAAAGCAAAAGTCTGAGATCATCTGAGGGAGTCCCTGTCCTGTGTTTACCAACCCAATAGCCCTCCTTCCTGTGCCTGGCCTGTCATCTTGTTAAAGGTTGTCCAGGCACCTCTACTCAGCTGCATATTAGAATCAACTGCCTTTACAAAAATATTGATGTCCCAGAAAACAGATGAGTGGTTGCCAGGGGTTAAGGAAGAGGATTTCAAAGGGGCATGCAGGAGTTCTAGAGTGATACAAATGGTCTGGCTCTTGGTGGTGTTGGCTGCGTGACTGAGCATGTATACATACGTCAAAACTCAGACAGCAGGCTGGGCACAGTGACTCATGCCTGTAATTCCAGAACAGCCTAGGCAACATAGTGAGACCCTGTCTCTTAAAAAACCAAAAACAAAGCCTCAGAGAGCTGTACTCAATACAGTGGTGCAATCATAGCTCATGGCAGCCTCAAATTTCTGGGCTCAAATGATCCTCCTGCCTCAGTCTCCCAAATAGCTGGAACTTCAAGCACATGCCACCACACCTGGCTAATTTTTTAGTTTTCTTGTAGACAGGGGTCTTGGATTCCTGGCCTCAAGCAATTCTCCTGCCTCGACCTTCCAAAGTGTTGGGATTACAGGTGTGAGCCACTGCAACTGACCTCAGAACATGGGTGTTATTTAAAAGTTCTACAGTGAGTCTAAAATACAGCAGGATTGAGACCGACATGAGTCTGGAACTTGTGGTAACAGGACAATGACACAAAGCAGGAAAGACCAGCATATAAGGAGCTGGGTCCTAAAGCTGGCTTTGTTGCCCACTTTAGATAAAGAACTCAGAGGGCCTCAGGTGTGTGAGTCATGTTCCTCTATCTCTTCATTATGGTAATGCCATCTCCATTTGCCAAGAAGGGGCTTGGAATAACGATACTCTTTTTTTATACACATCACACAGACTCAAGGAGGAGGCGGGTGAAGCATGAGATGTTTACTTATAATGGAAAAGCTCTACCACCCACTAGTTTTTTTTAAAACAGAGAGTTACAATAAACAGGTTTGTTTTGGTTTTCATTTTTGTAATACAGCACATCGGCTACCATCAGGCCAGATGTGGAAATACTCAGTGAGTTATGGATTGGAAGAACCTTGTCCCAGCCACTTTACTACTTCCCTCTGACCTCTCCGAGTTGATGGTCCTTACTGATAAAGACAATGGTGGTAAAAGGCCATTCCTCTCTCAGTCCACCCAGGAGACCCAGAACAGCCAACCCACTGAAAGTAATCAGTAAACAATATCTGATTAAAATAGCTAATGTGAATGCACATTTACTGTGCTAAGCACTTTGCATGCTTTATATACTAATCCTCATAACATAGGTGCATACTAGTACCACCTCAGTTAAAAATAAGGCAGCTTGGCTTTACCACCATCTCCACACTACCAAAACCAGTGGTGCTTGGTGAGTCCCCATGTTACTCCACCTATCAGCATATTTGAGGTGATGACCACCTTCTCTGTGTGGATGAGATGTCACTTTCTGCTGGCTCTTCTTACAACTGGGTGCCGGCATCACTGGCTCCTCCTCCAATTCTTTTTTTTTTTTTTTTTGAATTGGAGTCTTACTCTGTCGCCCAGGCTGGAGTGCAGTGACACACTCACGGCCACCCCAGCGTCAACCTGCTGGGTTCCGGCGATCCTTCCGTCTCAGCCTTCCAAAGTAGCCGAAACTACAGGTGCGCCCTACCACACCCGACTAATTATTTATTTATTTATTGTAGAGACAGGTTTTGCCAAGTTGCCCGGGTTGGTCTCGAACCTGTGGGCCCAGGTAATCCACTCGCCTCGGCCTCCCAAAGAGCTGGGATTACAGGCTGAGCCACCAAGCCCGGCCTAATTCTTAACCTCCAATCTGGAGCTCTGTCTGCTGGTCTCCACCTCTTTACCTGTACTCACTTCCTGAGGGATGAAATCTCACCAGTCTCCTGGCTCAGGAGCCCTCTTTCTGCAGCTAGATGCTTATTTCAACTGTCTACCCAACGTCTCCATTCTAATGTTTCACAGACATCTCAAATGTAACATACAAGCCTGGATTCTTGATTACCAACCTCAAGACCCACCCCCTTCCCTAGCCTTATCTTCCTTAGTAAAGTATGAATGAGAGGAGTAATGCTAGAAGTGGTGTGCACGATGACAGTTAACAACTTGTCATTTACTGTAATTGCTCTGGGCTACTTTTTAAATTTCTGTGCAAGATTTTGCCTACGTTTTGCTTAGATAAAGTGGTTATACAGCTGAGCTCTGAGCTAAAGGAAACATTACCATTCCAATACGAAGCTATGAATGCTTTACAAGCATGGCCAATAGAGCCTCTTAGAAAGAGTAACTAGCTTAACCCTCAGACACGCAGAGACACACGCACTACAACCCAAGACTGCACTCTAGACCAACTGGAGTATCAATCAATGACTAAATGTAAGACAGGTGAAATCCTGGAACATAAAAAAGGACATTAAATAAAAATTAAGGAAATCTGAATAGAGTATGGATATTAGTTAACATTAGTTAACATTACAATTATTTATAATAACAAATGTAACATATTCAGGTAAGATGTTAATAATAGTTAAAAACAGGTACAGGCTATATGGGAACTCTCTGTGCTATCTTTGCATTTTTCTTTAAACCTAAAATGTACTAAAAACCAAAGTTTCACTAAGAAGAAAAATTAGTGGTACAAGAACCTAAGGATTTGCATTGCCTACTTGCTGTCCCACACTTAGGATATATCATTATTATTTTAAAAAAAACACTTGTCTTCATTTTTTTTCTTTTTTAATTTTAGATTCAAAGGATACATGTGCAGATTTGTTTCAGAAGCTCTTTTAAAAATTTTTTCCTTGCTCACTTTTTCCCCCTTGCTCACTTCTTTTACTCAGCAGCAACTTCCCTTACCTTTCTTTTATATTAAATCTTAGTATAGAAAAAGTAAAAATATCACTTATTTGAACATGTGAGGAAGAGAAGTTTTTAAAATATATATTTATAAAGTACTTCATTCTACAAAGGAATTAAGAGAAAAGGAAAAAAGTTAAATAAGTCTTCCTTTTCCTAGATTCTCTAAAATAGTCTAGGATTGTGAAACAATCTGTATGTCCATGGCGAAAAGTGTCTTTTATGCAATACTTCAGAGTTAACAAAGTGTTTCCCCACACATTACCACACATTATCCAGACAAAAACCACTCCAGTATGAGGCTATGAGTGAGGTCTAGAATTATCCCCATCAGACAGGCTCTTCACAGCTATGCGGGACTGTCTGCTTCCAGTCAACCCCATGACCTCTCCTCTACCTTGCTGGCCCTTGAGTCCATGCTGTCTCACAGGAGGCAGCTGTAAGTAGATTAAGCCCACAGAAGCATCTTGCCAGACTCTAAATCAATCCTAAATGTATAAGCACCATGTCCACCTTTACCTACTCACAACCTCCCTGCTTCTTGACTATAAATAAGCCAAGGGCCAGTCGATCTTTCACTGTTGCTTGTGACACATATTTTCCTTGTCTCCTTTTACTATTGTAGAGAATATGTACAACTGCCCAGTAATTATACACAATTTCAACAGACTAACTCAGGGTCAGTCTTTGAAAGAGAGAAACGGTTTTTCTACACATATAAAGCAATATTTGTTCAAAGTCCGACCATCTCAGATGATTCTGTCAGAAGCATTCTTTGTATTTTTCCCATATGGAATTCTAAGATATTAGCACTTACTAATGTGAGAAAAAGTGGAGGGGCTCAGGTCTCTGCTCAGCGACCTCTTCTTGGAGAATGACAGCGTGGACGTGACTCACTTGGAGCTGCCCTCCATGTGTCAGGCTGGTGGAAGAAAGAACCCCAGTGTGCTTTCTCTCATTAGACCAGGAGTTTAGGTTTTATGTTCTGATATTTTGTAATCATCAGTGAATCAAACCAAGGAATGAGAATGTTGAAAACAAAGCAAAGCAAAAAAAAAACAAATAGAAATCAAAGCATGAGACAAATCAAAGAATGAAGTGATGCCTGCATTAACCTTAACACTCCCAAACTCACGAAGGGATCAAGGGGAAGGCAACAATGTGCATCTTGCATTGGATTTTCTGAGATCCAGAGGGGGAGATCTTTGAAAGATCAAGGGAGTTTCTGGAGAAAATAACAGCAAACATAAATTCGCTTTCTGATTTCTTTTAAAGGGAACTTGGGAATTCGAAGTGATTCCAGTACAAAGCACAAAGGGATTGTCAAGATCCTTTTCAAGCTTGAGGGAGACAATAAGAGATGCTAGAACAACTCATTATGTGCTCACTAATGAAACAAATTGTCCTTCCATGTTTGCAAGCCACGAACTCTCATATAAGAAAATTATGACTTAGGATCAATAAAACTTTATACTTTTAAAAAAGATAGCATTGTTTGTTTTAGGTAGTTGCTGTTGTTGCTTATTTAACTTGCAAAGGAGAAAGAGCCACATAAATGAATGTTTAGAGGTACAAGGCTCACCTCTCTGTGACCACCCATGGCACTTAGTCTGCAATACATGTTTGTTGAATACAAATGGCTTGGCATTTCATTTTATAGGCCAATTTAACAGAATAGCTCATTAAATGCAGAAATAGCTCGTTAATCTGTGTTCCTTCCTGTCAGAGTTTCCCCTTCTCTCTCTATATCTGATGTTTGCTAGCTTCTGTGAGCTTTAGAACATACAACCCAGAGAGCTGGGCTGACCACAAAAGTGGGTTCAGGTTCAAAATGCACAAGAATGACAGCTGGGACCCAGTTAAGGCTGGGTTCGTGTTGGCTTGCAATCACTTGAGAAACACAAAGAAGAGTTAACACCCAGGAGAGCAGATGAGGCTACCCCAGAGTCACTTACTCCCTATGGGCTCAATACATCAACATTCCAGGATCTTCCTCAGCAAGAAAATTCTGGTTGTACCACAACTACCACCTTTCTCTTCCTGATTGGGCCTGTTCTAATTAAGTGCCATAAAGCATAACCATGGCTTGTCACCACAAACAAGTCTGAATTATGCCTAAACTACAGACAGACTCTAGGCATGCATTTGAGAGGCCTTTCCCTAAATAAAGAATTTAACCTGTAGTCCATGAACTTGAAACTGTCTCTTTATCAGCAAAAGATCTTAGTGCATTCAGTTGAAGCCCTCAGGTAAATATCCTGGGAAAGAAATTCATAGTATAGTATAGTTTTCTCTTTCCCAGTACTCTTAGTAAGACAAATTATGATTTTTAAAAAAGGTATCTTAAAAGAAGGAAACCTTGCTTTCTTTGATCACAATATGAGTCACTATCTTAAATATTTACTATCAAAGTTTATCTGAAAAATCATTCTACCTTATCATAAATCATTGGTTTGCCTTGTAGAAGTAAATATTCACATCTTGAAATTTACGACAAAGAACTTCGTGATTTAGGCAAGGGTTTTCAACCTCAGCACCATTAACATTTGGGGCTGGTTAATACTTTGTTGAGAGGAGACTGTCCTGTGCATTGAAGGATGTTCAGCAGCATCCCTGAACTCTATCTGTTGGATGCACTCCCCACAAGTTGTGGCAACCCCAAAATGTCTCCAGACATTGCCAAGTGTGCTCTGGGGCGCAAAAGTAACCTGGCTTTGAGTCACTGATTTACACATTAAAACCTAGCAAAATACCTATTGCATTAATTACATTGTTACAAAATAAATGTCCTTAGATTATAAAAATGAAATAATTTCCTTGCATTGGAATGACTGATTTTAATTTTTTTATGACAGCAAATGAAAAAAAAATGATGTGGCAGCTTTTTTTTTTTTTTTTGAGTTGGAGTCTTACTCTCTCACCCAGGCTGGAGTGCAGTGGCATGCTCACAGCCACACCAGCATCGACCTGCTGGGCCCCAGGGATCCTTCTGCCTTAGCCTTCCAAGTAGCTGGAACTACAGGCATGCACTACCATGCCCGGCTAATTTTTTTTTTCACTTATTGTAGAGACAAAGTCTCACCATGTTGCCCAGGCTGGTCTCAAATCCATGGGCTCAGGCAATCCACTCACCTTGGCCTCCCAAAGTGCTGGAATTATAGGCTTGAGCCATCGTGCCCAGCCAAGTTTTTTTTGTTTTTGTTTTTTTTTTAAGGAAAAGAAGTAAATGCCAAAATAAATGGCTCTCAGCAAAATTTTTTAAAAAATCAAAATGCCAGAGCCTATCCTAAGAGGATATAGCTACGGTCCAGTTTCTAATACATCAGTAACATCTTAGAGAGGTTAACAGTTTGTCATGACTCTCAGCAAGGAGGTTTTGTCCTCCCTTTCTCCTTCTGTCATTACTAGGCACTTTCTATATGCCAAATACTACAGTAGGAACTAAAGATACAATCCCAGCACTCAAGGTTACTCTACCCCTAGGTATAGGACTAATACTTTTAAGTTGGGAAGTATGTAAGCAAAGGTTTTAAAAAGACACTTTTGGGTCAGGTTCGTTGGCTCAGCCTGTAATCTCAGCATTTTGGAAGGCTGAGGCGAGAGGATTGTCTGAGCCCACGGGCTTGAGAACTTGGCGAGACCTCATCTCTACAAGAAATCAAAAAATTAGCTGGGTGTGGTGGTGCACGCCTGTGGTTCCAGCTACTTGCAAGGCTGAGGCAGAAGGATCTCCTGAGCCCAGCAGGTTGACTTTGGGGTGGCCGTGAGCATGCCACTGCACTCCAGCCTGGGCGATTAAGTGAGACTCAAACTCAAAAAAATTAAAAAGACACTTTTGGTTGACATTAACACATTCACGACTGGCAAATTTTTCACTTTCCTAATACTGAGAGCAGGTGAAAAAAAAAATCTTAGGCTGGTTGCCTCAAATGTCTGTCGTTAAACACAAGTGAAATAAATTATTTTCTTCCAAATTGTCACCTTTTTCACAATACAGCTGAAGGTTGCAGACATATCCAGTATTTGCCTCAGACACCACTCTGACTAGCATTCCATACTTTGTGTTTTTGTTTGGATTATAAACCCCAAAAGACAGTTTTCCACAATGAGGTAAATTCACATCAGCAGCAACCAGGAACAGAATTTGGAATAAATAATAATGTAAATTCACATCAGTGGTCGTGAATGAGTTAATATACATGAAATCAGATGGATTTGGTGGTATATGTATACTTAGTACAGAGATGTTCATGACATTTGAATCTCAAATTTAGCAACTAGTCTAAACATATAGGACATCAAACATACCATTTCCAAGTCTCCTTGTTTCCAACTTACTCATCATGGGCTTAAAAAACAAAGCAAGTTATGGCTTCATCTCATGTAACATACAGTTAAAGGAAATATCGTGAGAATTGGAAAGGACTTCTGTAATTGGTGGCAGATATGTTTGGCATTGCAAGATGACAGTAATTTTGAAGGGGAAGTGAGATTAAAACAGGACCCGCTGGCTATGGGCAGACCTGGTGGTCTTGGAGCTGCGGCTTGTTTACATGAGAGCATAGATGTGGGGGCTCTAGTTTCTAGAACTGAGAGATTCATATTAAGCAGAATACAGTGGCCTCTGCAAGCTGATTTGAAGATGATGGCAGGCTGTGATGAACTCAGCACTGTGCAAGACAGGTGTAGCCCCTATGTCCTGACAAGTTGCCGACCTGGGCAAGGTTTAAATCTGTTAACTGTATATTGATAAGACATAGACAACCCTCATTGTATAAGAAAGCAAAGGTTCAAAGATACCGTGAAATCTCAGCTTCTGCAATAGGTATGAGATCTGACTGGTGTTCATTATCAGAGGGTAAATGTGTAAAAATCTAATTAATTGCTTGCTTCTTTTCAAAGTCAGCCTCATCGCTTCTTAAAATTAAGTGTCATCGGGGGAAAAACCATATATACTTTGAGTTTTTACGGAAAATTTGATGAATCCGGCAACCATTGAGTTAAGCCACATCATCTTACATTGAATATTGGTATTCCACACAAACCCAAAACCTAACTGCTCACCTCCAATTCATCCCCTTTTCTTTCTTTCTTTTTCTGTCAAGAACGCCACCCTGTATCATGAAACCTTATCAAGTCTGTCTTGCTGATTCTTTTTAAAACATTATTTCTCTCTTCTACTCATTTCTTTCTAATCCCACATTCTAATCCAAGCATTCATCCCTTCCTAATTGGTTTCTGTGCACTCGTACCTCCTTCTTACAATATATTTCTACCTATCTCTGCAAAGGGACCTGTGATCTTTCAAAAATATTTATATAATCGGATCAGTCCTCAGCTCTAACCACCCCTTTGTTCTCCATAAGGAAGATCCTAGTGCGGTTTCTGGCACATAGGTTTTTCAGAAATGTTGACTGCCTGGTGGACTCACTCACTGGTTGGTTTCCAAAATGTGACATTTTGGCTAATACATGTAAATCCATATGCTTGAACTTACAACTATGGTACTATAGTTTCAGGTTGTGAAATGATTGTTGACACTGAAATTAACCGAGGAGATAAAAGCTTTAACTACACTTTCATCTTGTGAGATAATCTGAAGTCACAATCTAACTTGTACCTCGTTAAAATTTGAATCATTCACACTGTGTGTCTTTAAGATGAAGTCCTGATTTCCATAACCCTCGCTTGAAAATTAGTCTCATTATTTTCTGCTTCCCTGTGTAGACTCACCCCTTCTCACTCTTTTATTTTTAGACCCAGCTAACCTGCCAATCATCTGTCTGTGAGCTGCTCATGAGAAAGACCATCCTGAAACAGCATTGCAACATTAGGGTTTGGGGCTAAATGTTTGTGAATCACTTGAATACACGGTATGCAGAGTTTAATCATTTTACATCGAAGAAAAATTTGAAACAAAATGTTAACTGTTTTGCATTTCAACTGGAAATGTCTCTCCTCTTCCTCGATCCCCCATTTAGGATTTCCAAAAGTTGTGATAATTTAATTTTAAGTAAGGTTTAATGAGAACTTTAGGATGACTATATAGCTCAGATAAAAATGATGCATGTCATCGAAGTTCACAAATTGAACAAAGCCAATGAACTAGTTGAAACAATTCCTAGGGCAATTCTGATGTATCCTGTCCTCTCAATTACCCCAGCTGATAACTACTGCTAGGATCCTTCACCTAGGTTTTAGGGCCCTAAATATCAGCTGGAAAAAGTGTTTCCCTTTTCTCTCGGTTTAATTTTTACAAGAACTCCTGGAAGATGTACACAGTTTGCTGATGAGTGACTGAAAATGAGGGAAATGAAGTCGGTCTGAACGGTTCTGGCTAATATTGGATGAATCTGGATAATTAACTCCTGAATAATTGACTGTAATATGCATATTTCTTTGATTCATAGTTAGAAGCTCTTTTAGCTTTTCTGATTACACACTCTATATTTTCTCATTGTACGCTGAATGTCAAATTGCCCATATTCCAAAGGCTGGGAAGAGATGTGGGAAGTTAGCTTATGTTTTAAAGTCAGTTAAAAATGTGCTTTTTTTTTTTTTTTTTAACCGTGGAGGACTATTTTTGCCAATATGCTAAGTTTAACATTTCTCTCACCGCGCTGGAATGATGTTGCTACTGTAAAATGCTATTGTGTAGATTGGTAATTTAGAGAGCAATTATCTGTTCAGAGGGCTTCAAGCCAAGATCTACTGTGGGTTTCTCAACAGTTTTGCCTCCAGCCAGTGTGGTAACACTAGAAGTTACTCATTCTTAAGTACAAGACGACACCTGTAGCAGAATCTGCAAAGACCCAACAGTAGTCACTAAACAAGCTACGAATAGATGATGTAATAGACAAAGATGCAGGAACCTCTTTGTATGCCTGACAGTGGGAGATATCGTTCAAATCTTTTAAGGACTATTTTTACTTGGGAAGCACTGCAGAAGCCTTTTTCTAGTTTATTTTAGTATTGCTATGGCTATCATTTGAATTAGAAGATGTCAAAAGAGCGTAAGCCTACTGTTTATTTGATTCAGTTTGTACCAAACAATGAAGGACATTAAGTGTGGTACTCTAGGACATATTTAGTAGAGACTGTTGGGAAAGCTATGTATTACGGTGATTTCTTGCCTCCTCTTTCCTTCTCTCCCTCCTCCCCCACCCTTCCTCCTCTTCTTCTTAAAAGGGAATTAGTGGTTCTGACATTCGTTTACACAGGCTCTAATTTACCAGTGGGTTGTGTTCCATAAATCTGTTTGAAATCAGTGAGTTGGCAAATAAGACCAAAGACTTTGCAGTCAGACCCAGTCAAATCCTGGTTCTGTCACTTCTTAGCTGGGTTGAGTGCCTAACTTTTCAGAGCCTCTTTTTAAATGTATAGGATAAGAATAATATCTTCCTTACTGAGTTGTTAGGAAGACTAAAGAGAATGTATATAAAATGCAAAGCACAGTGTTCGGGAAACCGTAAGTATTCAATTAAGAACAGTAATAGACTAGAAGTAGCAGGTATTAGTTGTAGTTGTGGTTAGCACTTTGGTTTGACAGCAGGCACATATGTAGGTTACTAGGCTACAGATCAAAATGAGTTTTTGTGGAACAGCCTAGAGAACCCATCTTATTCAAAACCAAGGCGAACAAAAATTTTATAACATTCACTTATCAAAAAAAGACACTTAGAAGACCAAACTTTTAAAATGTTTATAATGAAATTAGCTTTGGTCTATGGGAAAGAATGGGTATTTCTACAAGCTAGAGAAGCTTATGGATTAGAAGAAAATCAGAATATTGGCACTGTGTTTTTGACAGTGTTTAATATCTGCCTGTATTTCAGAGGAAGCAAAACACAGATCACTCATTCCTCGTTCATTTGTGTGCACAGGGCTTTGGAGTTCATCATTTGTTCACAAGTGTTATTTCAGGGGTCATACCAACTTTACAGATAGAGAAACTGAGGCTCAAGTAAAATCACTTGCCAGAAGTCACACAATAATAGCAAAATAGGAACAAAAGTGAGTTTATTTAATTTATGGAAAGATTTACTGAGTGCACGCCAGTCCTGGGGTATGAAAATAAATATATCCCCTGAACTTGAGAATTTCCATTTCAGCTTTTGCGACATGGTTTTAAGCCTTTTTCTCTCTTGGTCTACACTTTAAAGATGTATTTTTCCCTTCTAATCTGTGCACTTTCTTGAGAGATTCCAGAGGCTGATCTTACAATAGCAGAGTCTAGAGACCCC